>PVJO010025958.1:0-21893 GCA_004026905.1 Hystrix cristata
CTGATGCTCATAGCTGGTCACTGGGGATGTGACTTCAGAGGGTGTATCTCTCACTGGTACACTTCCCCTGTGCTTTGCTTTCTGGCCATCATGAACCAAGCAACTTTGCTCTGCCATGCCCTTCTACCATGATGTTTTTGCCTTGGAGCCAATCAGCCATGAACTGAATTCCCTGAAACTGTGAGCCAAATTAAACCTCTCTTCCTTTAAATTGTGGGTTTTGGGTATTTTGTCCCAGCTGAGCAATACACCATGTGTCTCAAAGAAGCCTGAATTTCACCCAGCACTTGCCCCCTGTTCCCACCTAGAAGAAGAATCTTGACTGATCTAAGTCACGTAGTAATTCTATACTTCCTCACTTTTGTTGGTTCAGGAATGAGCATTTGGTGCAATTTCATCAGTGAAACATAAAGTGAAAACTGTAAGGAGATTCTGAGAATATTCTCCTCAATTTTAAAAAGTTCTTCACACTGGTTCTTATCTTTTTTGGAAATCAATGTCTGCATCAATAAGAGCATCCATCTTGGAGCCACAAGAGTACCCAGCCTGTGAGGAAAGGCAACACACTGAGATGACAGAGAAGAAAGAAAAGAAGAAACTAAGTCCTTTATTACACGACTGAGATGCTGAATTAACACACCCTGTCCACTAATGGTCACCACTACATCAATGTAATAATGGACACTGTGATGTCCCTCAGATTCCTTCTTCAGGACAAAGGCACTAATTTCCTCAGCCATCAGAAATGTTCCTTCTTCAGAAATCACCTTGGGGAGTTGTCCCATTCCAGATGTGCCCCATCCCTAGCAGAACCCTGGGTGATGATTTACATAGAGATACAAAGTCAAGACCATATTTCCCCAATGCGGGAAAATCAAAGACTATCAAACTCTGGGGTTTCTTATGAATCAGCTAAATCCTTGTGATTTCATTACAGTTTACCTTCTTCCTTTGTCTAATCCCACTTCTCTCACATTTTTATACATGTTGTTCATAAAAGTACTTGCCAATAAATGTGCACACCAAACTCCATCTGAGTCTATATGCAGTCTCATCCAGCATACACTTAAGTAATCATTTCCTTGGTTTTCTGTTTATTTTGCCAACTAAAGACACATGCCTCTCTAAACACTGTATTTTACATTCACTTGCCATATCCCCAAGAAGATTCTCCTAGAGTCATACACTATATATACATATATTTGGGTATCTGCCTTTTTCATTCAATATTATATTTATGAGATTTCATGAATGTCTTAGTTCCTTTTCTTGTTGCTGAAACAAAATAGTTAGTAGAGATTTCAGTTCATAGCTGCCTGGCTCCAAGGCAGGGTAGCATGACAGAGGGGCACTGCACAGGAGAAACAGTTCATGGTAGGCAGAAGATAGTAAGAGCAAGCAAGCAACAAGCACACTAGCCCTCTCTCTGTCCCTTATATCTTATCCTTATCCTTAAGAGTGGGCAGCACTCACACCCTTAATCCTAGTGACCTTAGTCCTATGATTGCACCATGTATCAATCCCAGTGTCACACACTCTAGATCCAGCCACCTCTGAAAACCCTCACCTGTAACCACATGAAGCTTTGGAGGGGACATCTGGACATAAGCCATGACAATGAATTACTGTGTAATATTCAAATTTCATTAGTTTTCATTATGTTTACTGTATTTATGTAGACATTCACCATGATCTATTATTGATAGACACTGGGGTAGTACAGTTTGGGGCGCCGGTAGCAGCCTTGCTGTGAGGAGCCCTGTGCATTTCTCTGACATACACAAGCATGCATTGACTGTTAGGATACTATCTTTAATCAAGTATCTGTTCAAAATCATTTTTCTACAAAGTTTCTTGTCTTTTCCTTGCTGATCTCTGGGATTCATTCTGTATTCTGGATATAATACATTTGTTGTCTCTGTATGTTGCACAGGCCACTGCTCTCAGCGACTTGATTTTTCATTCTCTTCATCATGAATTTTAATAAACAGAATTTCTAGCTTAATGTGGTCAAGTATCAACATCTTTATTTATGCTTGGTGCTTTTGAATTGTGATTAATAAGTGTTTACCTCACCAATATCATGAAGATGTTCCCCTGTATTACTTTACAGATGTTTTATTGTTTTGTCTTTTACTTTTGGATCTATAATCTACTTGCAATTGTTTATGGTGGATAGTGTGAAACCTTTCATTTAAATTTCCTCAGACCACTAAAAACATCATCATATCCCTTTGCTCTCAGCAATACTGTTTTCATAAATCAAGTGTCCACATACACATGGGTCTGATTCTGGGCTTTTTACTGCAGTTCTATCAGTCTATATGTTTAGCCTTTTCTTCATTACCAAAGTGTATTAACTGTTATAACACTGTCATTAAGATAACTAAATATATATAGCTTGTCAGTTAGACTTAGTCCTCACATCTTATTCAAGAATTTTCAGGTCTTATTGACCCTTTATATTTAAAATAAACTTTATGATTAGCTTATTGGGTTCCATAAAACTCCATTGTCCCCGCACTTCATTAATTCCTGCAATTCAAACCTTGATTTGGGATCATTTTCCTTGTGCTCAAAAAACATCCTAATTATTTTCTTTGTTGTGTGTTTACTGATGACAAATCTCTGTTTCGTCTTTTGTCTGTATTCTTAACAGATATTTTTGTTAGGTATAGAATTCTACAATAGTGGTATTTTGTTTCAGCACACTAAAAACATTATTTATATATTTTCTGGATTCTCTTACTTCCATTGAGATATTAGGTGGGTAACTGTTGTATCTTTGAAGAGAATTTGTTTTACTTACACTCCCTGCCCACCAGTTACATTTAAGATTTTTCTTTCTTTGGTTTCTACCTATCTATCTACCTACCTATAGATATAGATGTAGAGATAGATATAGATATATCTTAATTGAAGTCTTTGTGTGTCAATGTATTTCTTAACTTTCTGAAAATTCTTAGGTGGTACAAATTTCTTTAGAGACTATGTGCAATTCTTTCCATCTTCTCCTTCTGAGCCTTCCATTACGTATACTTAAGATATTCAAATTGTTACCACTATGGTACTATCTCTTTTGCTTTTCCATCCTTTACCTTCCTGTGCTTCATTCTGGATATTTTCTTCAGACCTGTACTTCAGTTAAATCATTTTCTGTGCAGTTCTGTGCCGTCTTCTGTCAAACCCATTCACGGAGCTGTTAATTTTAATGTGTTTTGATTTCTAGAATTTCTATTGGATTCTTGTTTGAATCTGCTACTTTTTAGCTCCATCTTGACTTTCATCTCCTCAGACATTTTAAGGACAGTCATCTTTGAATGTATATTTGATGATTCTAGTACTGTGACTCTGTCGTGGATCTTTTCCCATGATCTGTTCTTTGTTCTTGTTTTCATTTTATGTTGTTTTGTCTATTCATGTGTCTGAATTTATCTGAGTGTTTTAGGCTTTTAATCTGAAAAATTGTTTGAGAAATTATTTGAAGCCTAGGGTAATTTCCTCTTCTTCACACGAAGATTTCCTTTTGCCAGTCTTTGGTAGGTATTAATAATCTATCACCATAATCCATCTCAGGTATTAATATTTTCTATGTCATCCAGATGTTTCAAAGTTAGACAAACTTCAAAGACCAGTTTACTTCCATTTCATCCTTAGTCCTGGAATACAGATCTTCAGAGTCTCCATCCAAAGCCTGCACTACAGAAAGGAATAAGAGCTGAACTCCAGCTTGTCCTCCTACACCAAGAGGGTTTCAAAAGCAGAGCTCAACCTCCCAGATATCTTGTCTGTATTGACATGTATCAACAGGGTTAAAGCAGCCCCAAATTTCAGGCTTATCTGTTTAGATTTCCATCTTTCCCTGGATATTAGTGTTGTAATTCTTCTTTACTATTTTAGTTCCCACATGTTCTCAATCAGACTTTTAAAAATATTTTTCCAGCTTTTATAGTTGTTTTCAATAAAAGAGTAGGTCCAGAGTACCTAGTTTATCTTACTGGAAGTCTAAAAGATTATTTGTATCAGCATAGAGATAGGCCATATCTAAATTACTTTCCTCATTGTTCAGACAAAATGCCCAACACCCACAAGTTAAAGGGGAAAAGGGTTATTTCAGCTCATAGTTTGTGGCGGTTTCAGTTCATAGACAGCTGGCTTTGAGGCAAGGCAGCAAGTCATAGGGACATGGCAGAGGAGAAACAGTCTATGGCAAGACAGGCAGGAAGCAGCAAGGAGCAAGCTGCAGCAGAAAGCCTGCTTTCCCTCTCTTTCTTTATATTCCAACCAGGCTAAAAGCCTATTGATTGGTGCCACCAACACCCAGGGTGGGGCTTCTATTATCTGCACCCAGAGCTATGCTCATCAAACAGTGGACTAATTTAGTACACACACCCTTAATCTCATCACACACCCTCAATCTAGCCACCTTCTCATGAGTACATGAGCCTTTGGAGGGACATCCAGATATAAGCCATAAAGGGCCATCATGTCTTCTATCAAAAAAAACAAAACTCTCATGATCTCCTTTAGTATTCTCTTCTACTGCCTATTTTTCTGCTCTTGCTCATTTGAAAACTCCTCAGAAGAATTTCTATCTTGATACCTCCAGTTCCACATCCAATTTTTATTTTTAAGGAGTATGGGCTCCAACAGTCCACCAAAGTTTCTCAGCCAAAACTTCTCTGATCAAGGTCCTGTGATTTCCACAATGCTAAATCAAATGGTCCAGTCTCAGTCTTCATCTTATATAATCTTCCTGAAGTGCTTAACATACTTTCTTCACTAGGATTCCAGGAAATCACATTTTTGTGATTTTTCTCCTACTACCTACCTAATCATTTCTGGGTCCCCATTGCTGACTCATTTCCAACTTGTAAATGTTAAAAATCCCTTAGATCTCAGTTCTTGAATTTCTCTACCTACAGTGACTCCTAGGTGATCTCATCCTGTCATGGCTTTAATTCCAGCTATTCAATAATGACTCTTACTTTTGTATCTGTAGGCCCAATCTTTTCCCCTCAGCTTCCTCCTTGATATCACCCACTTGGACATCAAGTAGATATCTCAGACCCAACATGTCAAAAGCGGTATTACTGCTTCTGATCCTAATCTTTTTTAGTGTTTCTGGTCTCAATAAAATGGCATAACCATTCAACTAGTGTTTTAATCTCTAAACTATTCTGTCATCCTTGATTCTAAATATATTATTAATTTGATCACTTTTCCAATTTCTGGAGTGTTGCTCTGCTTTATGTGTAACAGTTTAAAATGGCAGAACTGGAGAAAACTCAACTATAGTAGCTTAAACTATGGATCATCAAACAAGGATGCCTGGGCCAAATGTTATCTGATGATTATTTCAGTAAAGTTTTATTGGAACACAGCCATTCTCATTCTTTTACATAGTATGGCTACATTTTTTTGCTACCATAACTGAGTCAAGTAATTATAACTGAGACTATCTGGTCCACTAAGCCTAAAATATTTGGCCTTTGACAGAAAAAGTTTCTTATCTCTGGCTTTAGGGAATTATTAATAAGTTCATGCGAAGGATCCAGAGCCATGCTGTCAAGGATCGGTGAAGAAACCAAATGTTGTCATGAAGAACACAAGATCTTCCTAGTTTTCCACACTGTCACTCTTGACTTAATGCTTCATAGTTCCAAACTGACTACTACACTTCTAAACATTGTGTTCATGTTGTAGGTAGGAAGACAGTAACATGCCAAAGACCAAAGGAAATTTTTCATATCAATCATGTCCAGTTACCAAGAAAGCAAAGATCTCCCCACTGCTTTCTCAGACTACCCTTCCATTTCATCAGCCAGAACCATATTATACAGTTACCTTCAGGGGTAAAGGCAAATAGGAAAATAAGCTTGTTGCTTTCCAGTTTCTCCAGTATAAAAAGGGAAGGGAAAAGAGGTGGGCAACTAGTGCTGTGTGAGCCAGTATGCAACGTGTTCCATACGAAGCCAGTGTCCTCCCCTGTTCTACCCCAACTGGTCTCCCTGCTCACCCACCTGCCCTTCATTGGCTACTAAACACACTGAAACCAGGCTGCTCTTTCTCAAATGCAAATCATATCATATCATCACTTTCAACTAGCAATAATCACGCCTCAGATAAACCTCATTGGCTACGATACTGCCACTATGCAAAGCTCGTACCATCACTTTCTTCAAATCTTCCAGTGGATCCCACTAAGAATGAAATCCAAAGCCTCCCTCCATCTGACCCCCTGCTATTCCCCAGTCTCCTTCCTACATTTTCCTCCCTGATTCACACTCATCCAGCCACACCAGCCTCCTGAATGTACTTTAAATACAGAGACACAAACTTTCCTTGGGAGCTATGCTAGCCACATCCTGCTCCTGGCTCTTCATATGTTTTCCTCCCTTGCTTTATCCTCATCCCTCATCACATGTCGCTTCCTCACAGAGGCTTCCCACCATCACTGTCCCCTCCTTATCTGATCTATTTTTGTTCCTAGCCACTTAACAATACCTAACGTTACAATTGATGCCTCTTAGCTTATTTGTCTATGGAATAGGGGATTAGGACTGTATTTGTTTCATTGCTATACTTCCAGATTCTACAAGTGGGTCTTGGCACAGAGTAGAACTAGTATTTATTGAATGAGTCAGTTGATTCCTATCACTACCAGTTTTGTTTACCTCAAAAACTCATTCTTCCTGATTTTCACAAGAAAACAGTCTGTTCTGTGAGTCTGCAGCCTTATCCCATTCCCCTTTGCCTCTGGGTAATCGAGGATGTCAGTCAATCTCTCAGAGTCTCAGCTCTATCGCCTAAAAATGGGGGTCTGGGAGGAAGCTGCTCTCTAACGCATGGCTAGCCCTCCTCGCTTCTGTGTTCTTGGGGAATATCAGCCAAAAGATGCCACACTCACACACACACACCCCCAGAGATGGGGTGGGGAGGCTGCTCGCCGTTCTATACATTCTTCTTTGTACCTTAGGGATTGGCTTTCCTCAGTGCTCTTTCACTCTTTTGAGGCTTGTCTTTTCAACAAAGACTCATTACAAGGTACAGAAGCAGGGTAATGAATCCGTGCTCTTTCAAACAGCCTTCCATTCACTCTTCAGTATAAACAGCCAGAGCCATGACAGATTTAAGCACTGGGCATGTTCACATCTTCTTTCATGACCGAGCTTTGGTTGCTGCCTTGTCTTGGGTTGTTTGACAGTCTCTCCATGTCTTGTAGCTATGTGTCACCTGCACCTGAATTTTCTGAACCTTCCTATATACCTGTGGCCGCACTGGGCATCTGAGAAAGGGCAGAGAAGGAAAACAGGCAGCCTCTGAAATGTGAGAGTCAATACTGTGAGGCCACTGCAGGTAACCATGGAGGGAGAGATCTCTGTAGCTGTATCTGACTGTCACTTGTCCTTGGGGTGGTGACAAAGCTAGACAGTGGACATAGCATTGTGCACCCCACACAGGCCAGCAGAATGGGAACACCCTGAACCCTGCAGGGACACCAGGGTCCAAGCTGCCAGAAGAAAAAGAGAGAACTTCCTAATTAGGGGAGCTGAGGCCTCTTCCTCTAGGTCCTTTTGTGTAAACCTCCTAAAAAAAGATGCCATCATGAGTGGCCACTTCAAATTGACTCAAACAAAAAAGACAAGTGGAAAATTCTCATGTCTCTGGCTCATATTATTGACAGTTGAAGGATGGATTAGGGGAAGTAGTTCCTTCCCCAGCTCCCAGCAACTGGCCAGAAAACTCACCCCTTTCCCCCGTGTAAGTATTTGTCATGATGTGCCGTGTCATCAAATGATTTTATAGCATCACAACAAATGGAGCCGGAGATCAACACAGTCCACAATGTCTGCTTGTCATCTTAGAAATGATCTAAAACCCCCCAAAGTCATGCGTTTGTGACTCGGTTCATTTTAGACATTCCAAAGCACAAATATTCACAATATACCCTGATTAAAATATACACTCAGAGTGTCATTATTTTAATTATATCCATCCTTCATTCATTTAGTATTTACAGATCACTGTCATCAGTAATCATCTGAGATATACAGTGTGGGCTAATGTATCCCCGACTCAGAGTTTGAGATCATCTGTAAAGTGTTGCTTTTCCACAAAAAAAAGTATATTCACTTAGACTAAAAGTAGATTATATTCTCAGCTACACAAGTCATACACTGCCACTCAAGAACAATACATTTTCCCTGGGTTAAGTCAGCCTTGCAGTAAATCTTTTTCTAGATCAGGAGTTACTAGTCAGCCATTTGTCTTGCTATTTCTAAGTCAAGATTAGTATGTGTGCTAATGGAATTCTTTATCCAGGTGATATTTTCCAATATGTAATTAGCAAACAGAGTCTATGTGTATCCAGAGTAGGCACTCATATTCTGCAAGACTCTGAGTCACAGGTTTGAAGCCCCACAATCATGAGCTCTCACTCTACAGACAGACATGTACAGACATTCCCTCAAGTCGCCAGCCATTGCACAGTTAAATTGGGATTCTAAACATTTAGTTTTTCGGTATTTTACACCCATTGCCTTTGAATCTGATACAGAAAAAAATACTTTTTCCAAGTCTGGATGGATGTAAATGTGATATTAACAATATCACCTTGAGGCTGGGGATTTAGATCAGTGATTAGAGTGCTTGCCTTGCAAGCACAAGGCCCTGAGTTTGATCCCCGGCACCACAAAAAAAAAAAAAAAAAAAAAGAAAGAAAGAAAACAATATCACCTTACATTTTTTTGGGGGGGAATCCATAGTGTAATGTATTTGATTTCTCACGCAGGAGGAAGTTGCATTTAATACCACCCAGCGATGATCCATTCCTCTGTGAACATTTTGCACTTCCTTGGGTAACACGAATTATTCCCAGCAGTTAAAATAACTAAAATATTATCACCAGAGGGTCAGGTTAGTTATTCATGCTAAAGTTGTCGAGGATGTATATTTCTTAAATGTAAATAAGAAAGACCACATTCTGTGGTTTTTTGTTTGTAAATATACAACAGGATATCTCCATGTCTACAAATAACCTAGAGTTACCTGCTAATTTTGGAGTTTCTGAGAAAAAGGAATGCAGCCTCATAGTCCACGGATATGAATATAGGCCTAAGGTAAGGGGCACAGACATGGAAAACGTCTTGGCCTAACCAGAATTTGAGGTTTTAGAAAATGTCTACATTCTGGATTACTGACAACACAAATGAATATTACCAATGGAAAAGCTTCTGAAAAAGAAAAGAAAATGCAATGAAAAGTTCTCTTCAGGAGGTGCATCGCCCTAGTTATGGGTGCCCAGAATTTAGAATATACTAAATAGATCCAATAATCTACAGATCCCTGGGTTGAGTTCCAAACCCTGAGATTTTCTGAAGCCACGGAGTCTATTTCTGGACAAGTGTGAAGAACTTGTCCAGTTGTATTTTTCAATTCTAGTAGTAGACAGAGGAAGACAAGCACTTTGAGTGTATTTTTTGTCAAGCTCAAAACATTCAATCTTTCTTTGATATCCTAGCAGACAAGTTCAGCTCATTTGGAGCAGCAAATTCAAATAACTAAAATCTGAAGTAAATCAAGCTTGTTTTGTTAGTTTCTACAATGTGCTTTTAAGATCCATCCCTTCTCCAACTGCTGAACACAAACCATCCTCCTCCCCGGTAAATCCCTCTCCACTACAACAGCCCTCTCGTACACAGAGCTTCAGGCCCATACAAGCTTCTGTTTTTACTTTCACTCAAAACCAAAACTTGTAAACAGGTTCATAATCCTTTCCTCATTTTCCACGACTGTCAGGCGCTGCAGAGGACGGTATGCTGAGGGGCGGCCCAAAGGTATATCAATAAAAGATGCCAGTATCCAAGTTCCAACTGTGACACCCCTTTTCAGAGCATAAACTTCTCACCACACTGAAACGTTCATTATGCCATTCAGAAGTAGAGGTCTAGTGTGACAATTTGCTGTAAAGCGCCTCCATGATTATAAAGAGAAAATCAGTCATTTATTCTGCTGGGATTGTTCATCGACTGACAGACATGCTCAGTGTGGAGCCGAGAGTTTGCACCTGGTCAGGAAACTGCAAGATGGGACAACGGTTCCTCTGTTGCTAATAATTACGCCTTGAGTTTAATCACCAACTTCATGCCTGACAAAATGGAAGCCTAAGACTGGGGAAATGATGAAGCAATAGGTATTTAAATCACGGAACATTTTTCGTTTAATTAGTATGGTGATGAGGCGCTCTGTTTGTTAGGGATTCTAGCTGATGCCGACAGTATTTTAAATTAAGGTTAGTTGGAATGACGGCAGCAGAGTTTGAGAAGTGACACACTACTATGAATGTGTCAGTTCTCTATGAGCTGGAGATAGACTTTTGATGGCCTGAATCATAGCTTAGAAACCTGAGATTGAAAAAGAAAAAGTAATTTGCTGCCTAACCCATGTTCATAATAGTTTCTCTTCCTTTTAGCAAAAACGAGAAGAGGAGTTAGGAAAAGACAGACAGCCTGAAGGAAGGAAATGGATGGCTGTAGTCTGTAAATTAGATTTGCATATCATTAATCAATTTAGGCAGCTGGACAGTCGGGGCTTATTACTTAGAATACTGTGTTAACTCAGCCCACTTTGTACTAGGCTAATTGCTCCATTGTACCGAGCACATACCAGGAAGTGACAGCGTCACCACTTGGGCTTTGAGGCTGGTAACTAGATGATTTCCTTTTTCAACAAATTTTTTTAATGACATTCAATCACATCTCTCCCTGGGAGGCTGCCTCTTGATGTTGTGCTTTTAGTTAAAATGGCTCATGAAATTATCTTCCACATTTCCCTTCTCTTCCTTCCACAATTTGCAAAATCCCACTCATTCCAAGCATCACTAATCTTCATTAATTGCATAAATGGTGTGTGAAATCTCTGTAAGGAGGTCTCCTGTTTTGATGCCCACTATGTCATGAATCTTAAACCTAAAATAGGCTTTTCCCAACAACTCAGAAAAAACTCAAGAAGCAAGTCCTATCAAGATACCCATGTTTATTGCCACAAAGTGGCAACTAAGAAAAAGGTTAATTGATTGAACCACTGGGAGCTCAGCTATTTACCTTATCATCTGAAAGCAGAAGAGAAACGAAAGAAGACAAGGATAACTCTTGTTGGATGGGGATAAAAGGACCAACTGCAGTCGCCTCTTAATTAGTTACACATGTGATGCATGCTGCGGAATTTTCTGGGGCAAAATTTTAACTTCAAGCTGTGTTCTTCCTAGCTAGTGGCCATAGAGGCACTCCTCCTATTATGTATCGATTGCTGTGTGCTCTGTGAATAGTGAAGACTAATTTTAATACTAACCAACTACTAGGTAGCTATGTATCATGCGTGGTTCTTTTCTTATTCCTATAGCAGTGCACGGGCTGTGCAGAGAGCTGGCTTTCAGAAGACCAAGGTTCAGCCATAATAGTTAAAATTGGATTATATTAAAGATCATGTAAGACTGAATGCGGAGAATGCAGCATTTATGAGTTCTTTTTGAAAAATCTACTTGACAGTAAGCACCAGCCAACTAATACATGAATCAAAAACTAAAGAACTCACTGATGGAGAAGCTAGAAGGTAAAAATATGAGTGAGCAACACATCTATTTGGAGCTCAAGCTTCAAATCCTGAAGTAACAATGTTATTCCCAAATCCTGGAAATTACAAAAATACCATAGAACACAAATGTTAAAAATCTAACCATGTGGTGCTTGCCTTGCAAGCACAAGGGCCTGAGTTCGATCCCCGGCACCACAAAAAAAAAAAAAAAAAAAAAAATCTAACCATGTGATCTTGAGCATACATCTCTCAGCTTCAATTTTCTCATGTGTAAAGTGAAAAAGTGAATCACTAAAGTTCCTTCTAGTTCTAGCATTGCATGATTTTACCGTTTTATTAAGTCACAGTGTATTGAGCAAATATTGTACTCCCATATATGCAACGCAGGCATTCTCTCATTTGCTCCTCCCAACACTCTTCAGAGACAGGTACACTTGTTCACCCCATTTAGAGATGAGGCCACTGAGGCCTAAAGAGATAAGAGTTAATACCTGATCCACAGACTCTGAATTTCATGCCCCAACATGTCTGTCCTGTGCAGTAACTGGTCAGTAGGTATGCCTTTTCCACTTCCTTCTTTCTTGTTTTATTAATAATATTATTGCTCTTGTGAAAATACCATTTGCTTTTTAATTTAAATATCAATCAATGTATAAATGCATGAACGATAAAACAAAAATAATCCACATCTTCACTACCAAGAAAAACTTGTTAGTACTAGATGAACAGTATTATAAATATCTTCTTATATGCATATACTCTTAATTGGAGCTGGAGAGATACACAGAAAGGAAATAGAAAAAAACAGTGTAATTATTTCTAGAAATAAAACATATGAAATTACATTTTGTTTGATCATAATAGTAAAAAAGGAAACTGAAAAAACTACAGGTCTTTTTATAAGTCTTCTGCGGGATTATTTTCTAAAGAAAATTCCTACTGTTAAGAAAATAATGCTATGAAAAAAATTGAGAGACTGGAGTCTTACCTATACATACTTAACTTTATATTTCAATTTCAAACAGTATTCTGTCAGAACAGGTGAGGAAAGTAACACTTATTTCCACCTTCTGATTTTCATTCATTATATTACTTTTTTCCTTTTACTCTACTAAGATTTTTAATATTTATACTCAGTGTGATATTCATAATTTCAAGGACTTGAAAATTACTCTCTGACTCTTGCATTTGTAGTTTGATCTCTAAGTTTAAGTAGATTTATTGCTTACTTGTCTTTTTTACCATATAGATTCTCCACTCCTGAGTACTTTTATTTTGATTCGCGTCTTGCCTGACTGGAGTTTACCTTCAAGTAGATTTTTCAAGAAGAACTCAGAAATGCTGAATTCTCTAAATTCTTTGTGTGCTTAGAAACATTTCTCTGATGCCTTTATACATGTACAAATACTTGACTGGAATTATTATTCTTGGATCATACATTTTTCTCTCAAAATTTCATAAACATTGCGATGTGGCCTGCAAATACAGTGATTGTGAGAAATCTAAGGCCAGTACCATTTTTTTTTCAGGCTTGGTACCTAAAGAATTTTTCCTTTATTCCTTACATTAAAATACCTTAATACAATATGTCTCCGTGTTGAACCACCTTCATCAGTTTGTTCTGTGGGAACAAATAGGATGTGGTAGATTATTTTGTTCTTCAGATCCAGTTATTTGAGGCAGGGTATGAGTATACTTTCGTGGCATGTTCTGGAGGATAAAATAGATAGGTTTTTCCCCCCAAGTAAAAGTCTCTTCCCATAATTTTCTAACTAAAAAACTACTTTGTCTAAAACTGTGTCATTGTTCAATGCTGTTTCCCTAGTGCTTAACAGTTTTCAGCACACCACAGACATGCCATAAACATCTGGTGAAAAGGAACGCAGGATAAATGGTGTAGGAAAGGCAAAGGAGAAGCTAAGATTGAGGAACTGGTTCTGAAAGTGGGAGTGAAAAGTTCTATATAAATTTTACTCTGTCACCCTGTTACATCTGGACCAGAAATCCTTTAAATGATCTTATCCGTTTTTAATCCACTCAGTAATCTCCCATGCTACCTCTAGAGCTATCCTCCTAAAGAAAGATTTGCTTTTAAATCCACAACATAATGTCCTCCCCAATATCATCTCAAAATTCTCCTGTGTCACCTCCAACAAGCCTAAACAAGGGTGACCTGATGACTCATTCTCTCCCCTACAGGTGTAGGCTATTTTCAGGGCTCAAGGCTTCTGTATTGCTGCTACCTCTTCCCAGATAGCACACCACCCACCCCAAATACGTCAAAACATCCTTGCAGGTTCATCTCACACCTCACATCCTCAGCCTTCTGAGTCTCTCAAGCAGTATTACATGCTCTTGTATACCCATAATACTTTGTGCATAGTCAATTATCATATACACATTTATGCATCTTTTTCAAATTTCAAGGTCATTTTTGTATTTCTCTCAATCAGGTTATCACCCAGAGCACCCAGCACAGTTGCTGACATGCCCCAAGCCCTCCATAAATGCTGGCTGAATGCAGAAGCACATTTTATCACTCACATTTCTGACTTGCTGGAGGAATAGAGTCTACAAATCTTAATGCATATCTTTTCCTTATTGCAGGATGCATGGAGTGTTCAAGTTTTTAATAATCTTTTTCAAAGAGACTTTCATTTCTTCAGAAAGAGATGTTTCTGATCCCAAGGCCATTCCCTACAGCAAATGTCTAACATGTCATTTGTGAAGCTGGAGCAAATGGATTATAGCCCTTTGATTTCCTGGCCTAAGTTCCACCATGCGGTACAGACTTACTGTTTCTCTCATTTGTTCTTATGACAGCTCCAGTAGGAAGCAGCCTTGTGCCTTTGGGCTTGCATAAGTTTCCAGCTTAGTCTGCAAGGTTGTATGTGCTTGACACAGTGCACAGCAGTGACTTTAAGAAACTTGAGGGCTTTCACATCCTTCCATTTTTCCCTTGCTCATAAATGTGTTTGGCTAATTATATTATAAAATTCAAGGATTGCAATATACTTAGGATTCAATAATGAGGTACATGACATAGCAGGCCATTTTACTGCCTGTTTCAAAAAGGATTTCACTGCCTTTATGTTTAATAGATTACTGCTTTGTCACATCACCACTTTCACGTAGGTACATTAAGCATTGCCAAAGAACTGATTAGGGACACAAAATCAGAAACTTCTGTCACAGCCTGTGCAGCTCCACTGATAGGTGCAGCAAGATGAAAGAAGATACCTCCTAACAGGATAAATAAGCCTACAATCAGGACAATCACACTGAACCCTGCAGGGACTGGCCAAGAGAAATTCTGGCTCCAGAATGCAGCTCTTCCTGCCCCATTTTACCCCACAGAAGTGGTTGGATCTGAGGTACAGAGTGTAACTGCTCAATATTAGTATAAGAGTAGAGTCCTCTTTAAAAATTTCTTTACTGTCTGATGTCATCTGAGCCTATGTAAGGCTCCAGGGCAAGGAAGGTAAATAAATCAGGAGAAGAATTCACTTAATCAGATAATGAATAAGGAAATTATTATAAGGATGTTTTACTGGACATCCAAAGTTTGCTTTCCATTGAAAGAGAGAGAAAATGATTTTTAAATAAATTATTATTATAACCCATTCTCTCCCAAGACAATAGACTCATTTTCTCAGGTACTTGTGGTAACCATTTTCATATTGTTCCTAACACTATTACTAATACAGTACGAAGTTTTTTGACATCAACCAGAGTAGCTCCACAGATAATGAATGAAAAGGCCAGTAAAATAACCAAGTCGTTGACCACTCAATCCAAAGGAAATAATAGCATAAAGGAAGTATTATCTTAAAAGAGTTATTAGTTTAACATATGAATTAACTTACTTAGGGTATAAGCATGTTAGCTTTAAACCGATGGTTTGAAACCATCCAAGATATGAACTAGTACTAGGTAGAAAAAGTGTAGGCTTTATAAAAAGACTTTGATATTGTTATGATTTAGAACTCAAATGTTTCATGTGTTTGGAAGGTGATTGGATCATGGGGCACTCTGCTCATCAGTGGATTCACCTCTTGGTATGTTCCGTAGCTAAATGTGCTGCTGGAAGGTGGGGCCTGGTTAGAGGTAGGTCACTGGGTTGTGATTTGGAAGGTGTTTTCTTGTCCCTGTCTGTTGCTTTCTCACTCTGTTTCCTCTCTACTGTGGGTTGAGCAACATTCCTCCACCATCACTTTATACCACGGCATTTCTCCCATGGAACAAGCCAACCATGAACTTAATTGTCTGAAAACCATAAGCCAGAAAAAACTCCTTTTCTTCTTTATGTTCCAGGTGTCAAGTGTTTTGTCCCAGTAATAGGAAAGTGGCTAATGCAGATATCATCTTCAAAATGTAATTGTATTGTATTGACAAATAAGTAAAAGTCCTGTGATTCGGTTTCCTTGTATGTAAAAGAAGCACATTAGCAATAGCTACCTCCTTGGGTCACTGCAAATATTCAAGGATAAAACTATGCAAAGTGCATAGCCTAGTGTTATGGTTTGTGCCTAGATGGCCCCTCCCCCCGCAAAGCCTCTTTGGGTCATAGGTGGGGCTTTTGCAGAGGTGGCTGAATCAAGAGTGTGTGATGCTGGGATTAGGGTGTGTGATCACTAAATCAATCCACTGATTGGTTTGGCACCATCCTAATCCCAGCAGCCTGGATAAGATTAAAGGGGCAGAAAAAAGCTGCTAAGCTCCCTTTGCTTGCTTGCTATCTTCTTCCTGCCATGAATGGTTTCTCCTCTGCAATGTCCCTCTGCCTTAGAGCCAGCCAATTATGGATTGAAACCTCTACATACTGTGAGCCAAATAAACCTTTCTTCCTTTAACTTTGGGTGTCAGTTATTTTGTCTCAGAGATAAGAAACATAACTAAGACACCTAGGGTCTAGCATAATATAAGCACTTGATAAATGTAATATGTAATTGTTGTCATGAAAAGAAAAGAAGACATCTCTGCCTTAGTTACTCTTCTTGTTGGTGGGACAAAACACCCAACACTCATGAGTTAAAGGAGGAAAGGTTTATTTCAGCCCACAGTTAGTAGAGGTTTTGGTTCATAGTCAGCTGGCTCCAATGCAGGGTGGCACAGCAGTGGAGCACCACAAAGGACAAACAACTTATGGTAGAACAGGGAGGAGGCAGCAAAGTAGCAAGCTGCAGCAGCAAACCTGCCTTCCCTCTCTCCCTTTACATTCCATCCAGGCTATGAGCCTTTTGATTGGTACCACCCACACCTGGGGTGGGATTTCCATTATTCATACCCAGAACTACATCAATTCTAACAAATGGACTAATTTAGTGCCATGTATCCTTAATCCCAGTATCACATGCCTTAGATCCAACCAGCTCCGAAAAGTTCCACTTATGAACACATGAGGCTTTGGGGGGACATCTAGATATAACTCATAACAATATACATGAGAGGAAATGTAGAAAAATCAAGGTTAATAGAAAATAAAATGAAATAATACCAAGAATCAGCAAATGGAATCATATCAAATTAAAAACTTCTACACATCAATAAAATAGAGTGAAAGAGACAACCTATAAAATGGGAGAAAATGTCAACTATTCCTCAGATAGATGACTAACATCTAGGATATATAAAGAACTCAAAAAATTAGACCCCCAAAATAAAAAACCAAATCAAAAATGGGCAAGCAAAATGAATAGACACTTCTCAGAAGAAGTACAGGGTGGCCAATCAATACATGAAAAAATGTTCAACATCACTGGCCATTAGAGAATTGCAAATTAAAACAACGCTGAGATATCATCTTACTACAGAAGGATATCATCAAAAAAATCAAAGAAAAAAATTCTGGAGAGGCTGCAGGGAGAAAAGAACTCTTCTACATTGTTGATGGGAATTTAAACTATCTTAATTACTATGGAGAGCTGTGTGGAGAGTCCTCCAAAAGCTAAAAATAGATATTCCATTTGACCTAACTATTCCCCTTTTAAGAATCTTCCCAAAAGAGTTAAAGTCATCATATTACAGTGATACATGCATACCCGTGTTTATAGCAGCACAACTTACAATAGGTAAATCTTAGAAACAGTCTATATTTCCATCAACAGACAAATGGATAAAGAAAATTTATTTACATACAATGGAGTACTACTCTGACATTAAAAAGGATAACCCTGAGTCATTCGTAGGTAAATGGATGCACCTTGAGACCGTAATATTAAATGGAAGAAATCAGATACACATTTTTAAATATCACATGGTTTCTCTTATATGAGAAACCCAAAATATAAATAGAAAAGCAAAGGACAGATAATAGGAAGTGAGGAGATCTTTTTCAAATGGGATGGGGAACAAGAGATGGAGGAGGGGGAAGGAGGGAAAAAAAAGAATCAAAGACAAAAATGGAAAAGAGCTTTTACAAATGGGAAGGAGATCAAGAGTTTAAGGGAACAAGGAGGTATTTGAAATTCATAACACCATACCTTTTGCATTAATAGCCCAAACTGAAGAATTTAGGAATAAGTCTAACGAAATATGTACAATATTTATATGAGAAGAATTACAAAATTCTGATGAATGAAATCAGAAATCTAGACAAATCCCATGTTCCATGTTCATAGCTATTCCATTCTTGTAGATTAGAAGTTTCAATAGTGTTAGGACATCAGTTCTTCCTAACTTATCTACAGATCAGTGCAATCCCAATAAAAATTCCAGTGAATTATTTTACAGGTACTGAAATATAGAGTCTAAAGCTTATATGGAAAGGCAAAACACCCAGAATATCCAATATTATAGAAGAATAAAGTTGGAGGAATGCCACTAACTAACCTTAAAACTTACTGTAAATCTAAAATAATCAAGACAGTACAGTATTTGTAAAAGAACAGTGAACTAGATTGATGGAACAAAATGGAAATGAATACACTCTAATAAAGTAGGAAAAAAGACAGTACAGAAATAGAACCACGTGAACACAGTAAACTGATCTTTTACAATGGAACAAAGACAATTCAATGGATGAAGAATAGTCTTTTCAATAAATGGTGTCTGAACAACTGGACACTGATATATCAGAAAATTTAATCTAGACACTGACCTTATATCTTTGTAAAAATCTATTCAAAATGGATCCTAAATCTATAGGTAAAATGCAAAATTATAAAACTTCTAGGAAAGAATATAGAAAATCTATCTATGAGATTGAAAATATTAAAGTAATTAAATCAATACTTTGAAATCTTCCCACAAATACCAGGATAATGGTTATCTCCAAGATTGGCAAGGTGGCTAATTCATGAGAAATAATACACAGAAAGCTTCACGCAGAAATGTTAATGTCCTATTCTGTAGGGTGAGTTAAATAATATAGACATCCATTTTATGATTGTTCTTCATATTTTGTATATGTCTTAGAGATGTTACTTGTTTCCATTATTTTTAAAGACTATGCATGCTAACTCAGGAGTGGTTTATTTTTAAAACTAGATTTCTTAAACCAAGATAATCTAATACTGTATATATGCTAGCACCCGAGGCAATATTAGAAACATTAGAAAGCTCTCAGGTGAAGACATTACAAAGGGCCAGCCTTGAAACTGAAACTATGCCATAATCTGAGCTGGTTATACACTATTAACATGGCCTTGTACCTACATGCGTACATACTTCCACAGAGGAATCCCCAGGACTGCTATGCCTGGACTTCATGCAGTTTTACAAAACACCAATGATTTTAACAGTCAAGAATACTCAGTAGGTCCTACAATATCCCAATCAAATATTAGTCTATTTCATACACATTAGTCCACTAAAAGTATTAAAATAAGTATCAATTTAAGAGTTTTGGGGGGAGTGGGTGCTCTCTAACCAGAAGTAGAATTGCTGGGTCAACAGAAATGTAAGTTTCCCACTTGATTAGATTTGTTAAATTGCTCTGTGAGGCCTTGGTACCAATTTAAACTATCAAAATTCCTATATTTTCCACATCTTGAAAAAGAGTTTGTCAGACTATAAAATATTTGCCTCTATGAAAGCATGTGATATTTCTACATATTTATTTGCCTGTCTAGATTTTCAATGAATTTAAATGTCCTTTTATGTGCCCCCTCTCTATCCAAGAACCCTGTTCTATAAATTATATATATATATATATATATATATATATATATATATATATATATATATACACACACAGTTTATTCTCATTATTCATGGTATAACATTTATAAAGATGCTACAAACATTAAATTAGTAAACTCTAACCCATTGCTTCTAAGTAAAAGAAAGTGTTAGGTGAAAGCACTGTGAGTCTCGATATTGGGAGTACAAAAAATCTTTTGGGGGGGCTGGGGATTTAGCTGGGTGGTTAGAGTGCTTGCTTTGCAAGTACAAGGCTGTGAGTTCAATCCCCAGCACCAAAAAAAAAAAAAAAATCTTTTTTGAAGTACCTGAAATTGAACCCAGGTACTTCACACTGAGCTCCACACTGAGCTACATTCCCAACCCTTCTTTTATTTTTAAATTTTGAGAGCGTCTCACTAAGTCACCAAATTTCCCAAGATGGGATGGAACTTGTGATGCTCTTGCCTCATCTTCCCAGAGTGCTGGGATTACAGAATGCACGACCATGCCTGGCTTAAATAATTTTTTAAGAAGAGATGAATTTGCCAATATGGAATCCACAAATAATGGGGGTCTACTGTGGGTATGTATGAGGCATCATCAAAATATATGGTTAATATTTAAATTAAAAATTTTTAAATTTATTGCAGTAAAAGACACATTGTCATTAACTTCCCTCAAAATACTCCCCCTCACTTCAAACACACTTATTCCATCATTCTTGCCACTTTCTGAAGCAGGTCTGAAAGATTATTCAGTGAGTATCTTTACAAAATGATATAAAAAATATGATGAATGCTGCTGCTGCATGCCACCCATCAGAAAGTCAGGCTCATAAAAACATTAAGGTGTACTGGATCCACATTATGCACTGGATCTGGCACGTGTGATTTCTGGCTCTTCACCAAAGTCAAAACGACTGTGAAAGGTAAGCGTTTTGAATCAGTCTGGGATATCAAGGCGGCCATGACAGCACAACTAAAAACGCCCAGGAAAGAGGGCTTCCAGACTGCTCCAGAAAGCGGCAAGAATAATGGGATCAATACGTTCCAAGTGAGTGGGAGCATATGGAGGGAGATTAATGGCAATGTGTCTTTTACTGCAATAAATTTTTAAAAATTTAAACATTCGCTATACATTTTGACCACACCACAAATATGTGCATATTTTTTACACTTCCTGCCAACTTTGCATGATGATATGTGTATTTTCTTAATTTGTACAAGTTGTGTTTTTAACCTGATGGATTTGCATTAGGATTGCTTATACTTTGGGGTTTAATTTAGGAACAATTGACAGCTTAGCAATACTGCGTCTTCTGACCTATAAAGAGGTTTTTATACATAGATTTCACTTTGTAAAACTTGATAAATCAGCTTATTAGCTCTGTATTTGTTCTAGTAGTCTTCAAGATTCCACAGCATTTCTACATCAACAGTTATGTTACCTGTGAAGAAAAAGAGCCTTTGTTTGTTTGTTTGTAACACAAATGACATTTCATTTTTCTATTTTGTTCCCTGATGTTGGTTGTTATTTGGTATGTTTATTGTAGATGTTTTTTTTCCCCTAGTTAGGTGAGAGATTTTACAACTAGTGTATATTGGATTTTAAATGCCTTCTCTGTGTTTATTGAGGTTATTATGGTTTTTGTCTCTTATTTTGTTAATATGGAGAATTAATTGTTTCTGTTGTCTACTGGAGAGTAGATAAACATAGGGACTTGCTTACTCCTCCAGGTTAAAAAGCATTGTCCTGAAAAAAATACATAACTCTAAAAAGAGTTTAAATACATACACTTATTAAGGTAACAAATGTAGCTGCATTAATTTCTACACCTTTATGCTGTGTTTTCAATATACCATCTTGCTTTCACCACCTCTGTGCTTTATTTTTCTTTGGGCTTCCTTTTCCCTCTACATTGTGTCTTTTTGACTGATAAAATAATCTTTCCTTTATTTCTTCTACAATAGTTTGGAAGCTATAGATTGCATTTCTATTATTTTGGGTGATTAATTTTAACATGAACATTAAACTATAGATTTTTTATAAAGCCTAATATAATTTAGTGTCCTCATCCTTCTAAACAAAAATGATCTTAGTGGTTAATAACCCACTGAATTCCATGTTTCATCTGCCTGCATTTACTGCTTAAATTTTATTTCCAGTTCTCTTGT
>PVJO010025959.1:0-21886 GCA_004026905.1 Hystrix cristata
TTTGAGACAGTCTCTCGCTCTAATTCAGGCTGGCCTTGAACTTACTATGTAGCCCAGGTTGGCCTCAAACTTGCAGCAATCTTCCTGCCTCAGCCTCCTAAGTGCTGGGATTACAAGTATGCACCACCATACCCAGCTCCTCAACTGGTTTTTAAGCGCCCTCTACCTCAGTAGTGAGTACTGAACCCAAGACTTTTGCACTGAGCTACATCCCCAGACTTATTTTGAGACAGGGTCTTATTAAGTTGCCCAGGCTGGCCTTGAATTTGTGACCATCCTGCCTCAGCCTCCCAAGTGGCTGGAATTATAGGAGTACACGACCATGCCTGGCAGTATTGGCTTTTTAATATGATTGAAAGCTTTTTGAGAGTAACTATGCCATCATCTACTACCCTAAAACTCCTAGATAATAAATGAGTAGTATATTAGTTCAATCCTTGACATTTATTAGCGTGCAGCAGCCTGTCTTCTGCATGGCGACTGAAGCAGCTCACCTCTCGCTGCTCTCCTCCATGGTGTCCTGCATCTTGGAGGAAAGTCCCGTACACCGGTCAGCAGGCAGCTTCTCTTCCTCGGGACCTATTCTGTTCCCATTGTACTTTTCAGTCATGACTTTGTTTGATGAATGATCCAAAGCAGGAGATAAGTCTTCCTTAGAAAGCTCTTTCCACCGCTTCTAGGTAGGGAAGAGAAGCAAGAAACATGCAAATACTAAAAATTTAGTAAATAAAAAGGATTTATGAATCCTAAGTATTCAAGTTAAGAAAACTCTGTGATGGTAACAGATGAGTGAAAAGAAAGCATTTTATCATACCACAGCTCTATCATTATGTTTATTTTAAGCTCAAATTTTTAAAATAACAGCATTTCATATTTATGTACATCAGTATGTAGCTGAATACAATCATTTTAATAAAATCTAGTAGGTCCAACCCATTTGAGACAAACTACACTAGAATCTCACTCAAATATTAGTCACAGTAAGAAGATTTTAGTCAAAGTTAGATCTTTTGGACTCTTAATCCATTCCTAACGCACAGATGTGGGAGGCTAACACAGTGAGCAAGACAGCTGTGCATGTGCTCCAGCTCTGGGGCCTCTCCACCATCCAGTCTAACAAGAACCAACCAAGATCTCCAAGCAGGTCTTTAGATGCCAGACAGCAGCTCTCAAGAGCCAGCCCACCATTGGGGCCAGAGACAAAATTCAGACCAGGAGGAGGGGAAATTTCTATATCCTCCTCTCTGAAAGGCTCTGCAGGCGCTGGGGATTTAGCTCAAATGGTAGAGCACTTGCCTAGCAAGTGCAAGGCCCTAAGTTCGATCCCCAGTGCCCTCAATAAATAAATAAATAAATAAATAAATAAATAAATAAATAAAGACTTTGCAGACTGTTGTAGGATTGATGAGGTAGCCTCTGAAAGGCTGGTGTCAGGCCAGCAAGTGTTAAGTTTCCTGTGTCTTCATGTCACAGTTCTCGGGCCAAGGTCAGAAGAGGAAGTTCAAGGTCCCTGTGGGTCCCTGGAAGTTAGAGCAGGGGCAATTGAGAAGGAACAGCTCAGGCCTGGACCATGGTCTCTCAGGGCTATTGAGGGTTAGGAACACAGCCACCATGTATCCCAGTCAGCAATGGCAGCAAGGGCCACTAGATTTCATCACCAGGGACTCAGACACTGACCTGCCTCAGACATGCTGACCCCTGGGATCCTTGCACAGAAGCCAGAAGCCTTGTGCCTAACTACAAGGGAATGCTCCAGGTACTGCCTGAACACACATGCAGCACCGCAACCTCTGGCTCCAGGAACTGGTGCGACATTCATTCCCTGGAGTTACTTCTGTGCAAAATGGCACCCTTAACCCTTGAATATTTAGATTTTTAAACATCCCTAGAAAATACACTCAGATGCCAGGTAAACTTGTTTCTAACTAGTCTCATTATTAACATTCAACAGAACTAAAGAAAAGTCATTTTTATCACACTCCACCTTTCCCAGAAACATCCGCTTTACTTAGCTGCATAATTCACATTTCTCTTTTGTCTTACAACAGCTGACTTACAGGAGACTCCCAATGTGACATTCTACAATCTGTTGTGTTTGGAAGACAAGGAGCCACAAAGTTCAGGACATCTGGCTGGAGGATGAAGTCTGAGGCAAGACTGGGGAGGAGGTGACCTTGGGGACAGGAGCCTCGGGAGGGTCGAAAAGCAGAGGCACCACAGAGCAATCCCCAGCTAGCCTGGGTGCAAGCCGGTCCAAAAAGAACATGATGCCGCCAGGTGAGATATGACTGGAAAACAGCTTCTAAGAAGAAGGTCTTTCACTTTTGGTGTCTGGGCTAGGTTTTTGTTTTTTTTTTTGGTTTTTTTTTTGTGGTGCCGGGATCGAACTCAGGCCCTTGTGCTTGCAAGGCAAGCACTCCAATCACTGAGCTAAATCCCCAACCCCGGGGCCAGTTTTCTTTCTTCTCTTATTTTTACATTTTTGCTACTTGCTCCAAACAGCATTGTTGACTGTGAAGATGCTCACTCAGTACTTGCTATATTCTCACACTAGACTCTAATTCTGTGCATTCTCCCAGTAGCCTTAAGAGGCAGGCACTGCCATCACCTCATCCTACAGATGAGGGGCAGACAGAGCCCAGGGGACCTGCCCAGCAGCGCAGCTGATGCACAACAGCAGGCCAGAATTTTAACCCACACACAGCATGGGAGACCATCCTGCAATCCTTGTGACAACCTGTGGCTCAGTGAGCTCACAGGTCTCAGCCACTCAACAGTGAAAATCACAGTCTCCAGAGCTTGTGCTATGCAATTTCTGAAGACTCCAATCTTCACTGAGATGCAGCCACAGGAATGTGGCCTCACTCCTGCACAACACTCAACAATGTCAATAAATGAGATGACACCAAAACCCAGGTCCTACTGGACCATTTCCAGAATACGCTACAAATTCAGAATCTGTCAGCAAGAAAATCACTCAGCAAAGGGGTGGGGCACAGTCCATGCTAGTGAATTAAAAAAACAAAACACCAGCAATGTCAGTCCATTTGTTTCTGTGCAGCAAGCTATTCACAGTGGCCCTCGCTGAGGCAGTCCAAATGAGCAGGCACACCCAAGGTCACCTTCCCCTGCCTGTCCCAGGCTGGTGGCAGAGCCAAGGAGTGATACCACACTTACTACAACTCACAGGACACCACAGGGAAGCTGCCTCAGCTGGATCCACACACTCACATGAGTCTTGGCTTGGTCTTGTTAGGAGTGATGCTCTGCCCCAGCCTGAAGCCCCAAGCCCATCCATTTCTCTCATCCAGAAAAGCAACTCAAAGGGTAATGTGATGTAGTTAAACTGGAATTTGTTAAAAGTAGTATATATCACTCACATTTAAGCCATATCTAATTGCCAGCTAGCGATCTTACCACATTAATTCTGAATTGCTAAGTCAGATGATCACTCTGGAGGCTCACTGTCACCATTAATACCAGGAGTCTGCTCAAAAACACAGCAATGCTAGCAATTACTGTCTGCACTTACGCCTGACCTTGTGCCCCGAGGCAACTAGAAATCGTCTATGTTTAATGAGGCAGGTCAAGGTCACTAGAATTTTCTGTAAATGAGTATGTGCTATATACTAACACACATTTATTTACTGATTTATGATACGATTACTTTAGATATATAATAACGGCTCTTCTTTGTCTCTACAGGTCCCAAGTCATTTTATACCCATATATGCAGGTATCGTCACAGAAAAGCCAACAAAAACACCATGCTAACACACATACAGACACACCAAGCAAGCAAGCAAGCAAGCAAGCAAGCTGTTATTAATTTCAGACACAGTAGCTTTCAGAGCAAGGAAAGTTACCATGGAAAAGGGGTGCATTCCACAGCAAGAAACAGGTCAATTCTACAAAAAGACATAGAAGTCCTCACCATGTACGTACCTCACAGCAGAGCATCAACTATGAGATGCAAAAACTGCAAGGAGAAACAGACACATATGTCTGTAGAGCTGGACACTTCAACAATCCTCCACCAGAAATGGGCAGACCCAGCAGGAAGGTGGTCAGTAAGGACAGGAAGAATGCAACATCATCATTTTATAAGTGACACCTCTAGAACACTTCACCCAACAAGCAGAACACACATCTGCTTCCAGCTTACATGAAACATCGAAAGAGAGACCACATCCTGGCCATAAAACACCGTTCAACAAATTTAAAAGCACAGAAATCATATGACAATTCTTCCTAGGCCACAGTGGAATTAAACCAGAAAAATAAAAGATAAATCCCCAAGCAAACAAAAATTAAAACAATATACTTCTAAATAACACATGGATCAAAGAATAAAACTCAAGAGAGATTAAGAGATTTTGAGCTCAGACAGGAAGATCACAATTCAAGGCCAGCCTGGACTACTGAGTGAGACACTATCTTAAAGCAAGGCAAAAGAAAAAAAAAATTGAACTAAATGAAAACAAAAACATGTCAAAAACTGGAATGGAGCAAAAAGCAGGGCTTAGTGTAAAGTTTATAGAAAAGAAGATCCAAAATCAATAAACTCAATGTTCACTTTAGGAAACTAGGAAAAAACAAATTAAATCTGAGGTAAGCAGAAGAAAAGAAATAGTAAGAAGTAGGGCAGAAATCAATGAAACTGAAAACAGTCTATCAACAGAGGAAATCAGGAAAACCAAAAGCTACTTATTTGAAAAAGAGTAATAAAAATCAATGTGCCGCTAGCCAGGCTAAGGAGAGGACACAAATAACCGGTACCAGAAATGGAAGAGGGGACACCACTGTGGTCCCAAAGGCGCTGAGAAGACAGCACGGAAATATTAATGACTCTATGCTCATAATTTGGTAACACAGATGAAATGCATCAATTCTTTGAAAGACATAATCTACTGAAACTTTTTAATTTCGCTAAAACTAATTTATCTATTTTTTTAAAACTGTATCAATAATTAATAACATTCCTAACTAGAAAGCACCAGGCCCAAGTCAGTTCACTGGTGCATTCTGCCCAACATGTAAGAAAAAACTGCACCACAATTCTCTAGCAGCTTTTTCATAGCTTGGAAACAAAAGGAACATGTCTGAGTCCCTACAAGGCCAGCATTACCCTCTTCCCCAAACCAAGAAGTTCCACTCCACACATTGCCTCAGGGCCACATCCTTCTCTTACAAATATTACTTTCTCTAAAAAGGACAGAGACAAAGAAGAGGAGATAGATGTGTGGAGGCAAAGAAGCATCTCATAAACTGGGTATACATCCTTGTATGTCAGAGAAGGTGGTATTATGGGCTATAATTCATTGTGTTTTGCAGTTTTCACATTAACCAAGTAACTTGAGATCTTCGTAATACTACCAAAGTTTTATGATTTAGAACTTTAAGGAACTTCTTGTTAGTTGTTCTGTACTAAGGTTGAAGCCCAGCACTGTCCAATGAAATATTACATGGGCCACAGCTGCCAGCAGCCACACTAGAAAGGTTAATTTTAATAATGTTTTACTTAACTAAAAGTATTAAAAAAATTTTTTAAAGTATTAAAAAATATTACCATTTGAACATATAATCATTGAGATACTTTACAATTTCCCTCTGCATTAAGTCTTTCAGATCTATTGTGCTTCACACTTCAAGCACATGCTGAATCAAACTAGCCACTTCCCAGACCTCGATTCAACAGCACACTGAGTACTAGACAACAGAAAGTGGGGACGAGTCTTCAAAGCAAGGACACCATAGCACATGTGTGTGGTCTGGGGCCAAAAAAAAAAAAAAAGCACACCTAGGAAAATAAAGAGATCCATGCACATGATCACATCTTCCTGGAGAACAAACATACACCATGACTGATGTGTGTCCCTCCAGACACATGAGGATGCCTGGGCCCCACAGTACAGTGGTATAAAAGGTGGGGCCTTTGGAGGTCAGTAAACTCAAGGACACCTTCCTTGTAAATGCTAGCTATGCCCCCGTAACTGTCCCCAGGGATCCCCTGAGGACCACAGAAGGTGCTGCCTGGGAGGAACAAGCCCTCCAGACACTGAATCTCCACCACCAGGATCTTGACTCTACAGCCTCCAGGCTGGAATAATGCATCTCTGTTGTTCCTCAATTATAGAACTCAGTCGAAGGTCAGGCATGTGCCACTATGCCCAGTAGTTGAAGGTATCTTTGTCAGAGCAGCATAAATGTGCTGCTC
The DNA here is from genome assembly GCA_004026905.1 of Hystrix cristata. Classification (NCBI taxonomy): domain Eukaryota; kingdom Metazoa; phylum Chordata; class Mammalia; order Rodentia; family Hystricidae; genus Hystrix; species Hystrix cristata. The sequence goes on from PVJO010025959.1 coordinate 6,218, forward strand.
AAATGGTAGGGTGGGGGAGCTAAACAGGACTTCCATCTCATACATGGTACACTTTCAAATTCTCTGAATTATCTCACAGTACCTGATCATTATTCATGAAACAGAAACAATTCCACAGCACCATACATATCACTATAGTCTTGCTAAAACCACTTTTGTAGAAATCAATGCCTTGAGACAGTCACAAGCTTGTCTGATGCTAAGTAATGGAAAGATAGAGACATTTCTGACATCTTATCTGGAACCAAAGCAGAGAGTGCCTTAAACTGAGTCTGAGGAGTACATACTAGATAAACTGCATAGAAAAGTTCTTCCTGGCTACAAACTACACAATCCACACACACTACACAGAAGAGCAGGTTCAAGCCACACCTCTGTAGTGACACAGATCCTCGGAATACATATACGCACATTTGAAACTACAGAAACACAACCGCACAAGAATCTAACAGTGGAAGGAAGTACACCGTGCAATTATAGTACATTTTCCCTAGAATTACTTATCTAATTACAACAGCTGGGGAAAGCAGTAATACTCAGCAGCCTGCTACAAAAGGGTGTGGGAAAAGCTTGATTTAACGATTTTACTTTCTTTTTTTTTTTTTTTTTTGCTGCTGGGGAGCAAACTCAGGGCCTTGCACTTGCTAGGCAGGCACTCTAACCACTGTCCTAAATCCCTAGTCTTACTTTCTTTTTAAATTCTACATTTAACTTGGTTAAAGTTTCTAAAAGTAAGAAAGGGAAATTTTCCTAATCAAACAGTTGAGAGGACTTTTATTTCACCTAAATTAGAGCTCATTGTCAAAGTGACCCCAGCCAGCTTCATGTTCCCCAGCCTGGCTTCTGACATACGACTGTTTCAGGAGTTGCGAATTCTGCATAACGAGTATTTTGCACTGAGAAATTAACAGTTCTACACTAAAATTTTTCTTTAACGTTGTTTAAAAACCAGGAGAAAATCCTTCAAATAAAACTTTTAAAATACTACTACTAAGGGGTTGGGGACTTAGCTCAGTGGTAGAGCGCTTGCCTAGCAAGCACAAGGTCCTGAGTTCAATCTCCAGCGCCAAAAAAACCCAAACGAATTAAAAAAACTAACCAGCACAAAAAAATCAGCTACTAATAAATGACTGCTTAAGAAAATTTTAATAAGTCTTTGAAATCTGTACAATATTCACTATATGACACTGATGGTCTAACCTATAAAAGAGGCTATTGAGAATGTTTCTGTACTGGCTAGGAATGTCAGAAATTAAAGAACAAATATGTTCACAGATGAGAAGCACAGTGAAGTCTGCCTATTCACATTATGTACTGACCTACAGGACAAGTTGAGTATCCTTTATCCAAAATGCACAGGACCAGAAGTCATTCAGACTTCTGCATAGGCTTTATTGGCTGAATATCCCCAACCCAAAAACCATAAATGTGAAGTGCTCTAAAATCCAAAACTTTTGAGGATCTTTTTTTTTTTTTTGGTGCTGGGAATCAAACTCGGGGCCTTGAGCTTGCTAAGGAAGTACACTACCACTTGAGCTAAATCCCCAGCCCACTTTTGAGGATCTTGTAGGTGCTCAGAAAGTTCTGGATTTTAGATTTTTATATTCCGGATGCCCAACCTGTATCCACTTATGTCCATTATTATATAATTAGACCAGAAAGAAAACAGGAGGTGCTATTAGTTTTGTTTTTATTAACATTTTACCTTAATAACACAAACTTTTGATAGTCTTTGAACTTACTTTCTGCAAATGGGCAATAAAAATATCTTCAGGAGAATAAAGCTACCAATCAGAAAAACATGATTTTACTAGTACTGTGCTCATTATATTTGTCATAAGTACTGAAGCTATTCATTGTCAACAGTTAAACATTAGATGAATTAAACACTCTATATTTTCAAATCAAGTTTTCAATAGTGCAAGAAGCACTTACATTTTCTGACTTCAATGATTAAGTGCTCAAGGCTCCTTTGTGAAAATTTGTTTCTTTAGTGAAATCGAATCCCATGAGGACTTTTTTTTTCTGGTGCTGGGGATCAAATTCAGTGCCTTGTGCTTCCTAGGCAAGCACTCTACCACTGAGCTAAATCCCCCATGAGGACTTCTGGGGATGGAACCCAGGGCCCTGCTCAAGCTAGGCAAGTGCTCCACCTGTGAGCCACATCCAAGACTTCCAACTAAGTGACACACAGGATTTAACGTGAGACTAAGCACAATTTTTTAAAACAGCTAGCTGGATTTACATAGTAAGTCAAACATACCTCTTGCTAGGCACAAGATAAGGGATTAGGGGGACCACAGCTATTTGATGCAGGCTGTATTTAAAAAATTAGTATATTTTTTCCAAAGAAAAGTTTACCTGTATATTAGAATCTCCTTTTATACATTTTGCTCCTTCTATTATGGCCATGTAAGAGAATCTGAGTTGATCTGGAGTCTGAATAAGTCCCATTCGATATTTCCGCATATTCAGTAACACTTGTTTAATGTTAATATCATTTCCTTTTTCCATCTGGAAGAAAGGTAAACAGAAACCAAGCCTAAGTCCAGGGAACACAAGCAACACAAGATCAGTGCTTGGGGTTTTGCCATGTGTGTGCTTCTCTGCAAGAATGAGGCTGATTCAGCATGTGTCCCAGCCCACCATATTTCTCACAAACTCAATTGTCCAAGCAGCAGGTGACTCTCGATTACCCAACCATCCGAGTCACAACTGATTCACACCAATCATAGTTATCTCATTCATTTTGGCCACTCACAGGATGAAGGAATTATTTGTGATCAGGTATGGATAGCATAAAGGTGAATCCAGGGTGACTGGTGTTTTAAAAGGTCCTGGCAGGAGTAACCTTTCTTGTCCACTGCTCTTCTGTTTGGACTACAGACACAGCATCTGAATGTACAGTGGCCATTGAAAGATGGTGGAAAACAAAACCAAAAAAGCCCCTGATCCAAGAGAACACTACTGAGACATTGCACCAGCTCTCAACTATTAATCTGGTTTTAGAAACCACCCCTCAATTGAAAAGGAAAAGAATGGTTGGCAAATAACAGGCTTAAAAACACATAATCCAGTCTTAATATCTGTCATTAACAAAACAGAAAACTCAGTTTTTAAACAGGACAAAGTTCACTTTATTATAATCAATTTTGTGCTGAAATATACCACATATAGGCAGAGTAATAAAGTAACCCAGTAGATACGTTAAATCTCAATTGTTCTTAATCCTTTGTCATCATGTGCTGCAATCTGAGATGCTCCACCTAGAGTGTATGCTCACTAGGAATAGCAGCATTATGCTAGCTCATCTGAGAATCTACTTTGTGCTGGAGTAGTGCTACAAAAGCATCAGAATGCTGAGACCAGAGAAATGAAGCAAGGACAGCTACAAGACTAAGAGTGCAAAGAAACACAGGGCCTTCACGTCAATGCTAATGACAACAGTCCAGTAAACTGCCAACTTTACTGACAATCTTAAGGAAAGCAAGAAATTAAACTACAGAGAATACTAAGGAATGGATGACTCAGAAGTCAGGGCAGAAAGTATTTACTGGTGGGTTTGATTCTATACTAAAGGAGAGAAAAGGAGGCAAGTTGGGAAGGACATCAGGGATCTATGTTGCATGTCCAAAATGGAACATGGCCAGGAATGGTTGGTGGAGCAAGAATATAGTTCTGGTGGCACATACAAAAATCTCAGGAGAACAATAATACCATACTAACATTTATGGTGTAGTTAGAAAATACCACTAACTCATGAATTCTCACAGCAATCCTATGAGGTAAGCACTATCATTATTCCTAGTTTTTACTCAAAGAAAAAGAGATAACACGTTTGTCTGAGGAGGAAGGAATTCAATATGATACATGAATTGGTATCTGAAAGGGGGAGACAATTATTTCTGACTTTGTGGGGATCTCTGGAATCATCTTGGACACATTCCCACCAATCATGAACAAGAGGCTGTTTAAAGAGTAGAAGTGAGAGGTTTAGGTCTTTCCAAAGGAAAGCATAAATTTAACTTTTAAAAATCTAGTTCCAGCCAGGTGTGGTGGTGCACATCTGTAATCCCAGCGCTTGGGAGGCTGAGGCAGGAAGATTGCTGCAAGTCTGAGGCCAGCTTGGGCTACATAGTGAGTCCAGGGCCAGCCTCAACTACATAGCAAGACCCTGCCTCAAAAAAACTTAAAAAACAGAACAAAACATAACAAAAAACCTAGTTCAGGCCTACAACATCAGGGCTTACTTCCTGACAGTAGAAACAAACACACACAAGAAGACTGGAATGAACGCACCCAAGAAGCACTCACCAGAACAAGACAGGTGTCCACCAGAGAGAAGGTGCCGGAGCGCCCAATGCCTGCGCTGCAGTGGATGACCACAGGCCCGTGGTCACGGTCCAAGGAGCCAGACTCTCTCACTTTAAACAAGAAATTGAGAAATGAAGCTGGTGATTCAGGGACTCCAAAATCTGGCCAGGTAGTATAATGAAAGTGAGATATTGTTCTGGTTTCACCACTCTAAAAAGTGAAAATCAAGGGAGGAGAAGTTAGTTCTCATTTTTTCCTTTAAAGACCATGTGTGTTGCCTAATGCTTTTAATCTCATGGGATGTTTGTACTATGCCTTTTCCATTCTGGTTTTGATAATCACACATACAGATTAGGGAATATGTTCTTTCCAGGAATCTGGAATATTTGATAGTACAAGTTAATACATGTAATACATTATTTTCGAGGCCTGTTTAAAGATCTTTGCTAACAGTTCACACAATAATCGCATTAAAACCCATTTCCAGATGAGAAAACTGAAGCAGAAAGTAATGTGTCCAAGGTTACAAAGTTAAAGACACAGAGCCAGTATGTGAAGCAGCGTCTGGGGCTGCATTTGGGTCTCAACTACTAACTCATACCAATCATCTGCCATTATCCTCTAGTTCACACATCACAGTGAGTGGATTCTTTTCTTTTCTATTGTAAAATTTCTACTATCATGATTTGACATTCTTAATATTTTATTTTGTAAGAATTACAAGTTTTATTTTATAAATATAACCTCTCTGTGTGATGTACTTTTAGATACTGCTACACAGGCACAAAGGAATAACTCAAGAATTAAAGGAACAATCTTTACATTTTTAATTGAAATTGCTCTTCTAATTGCTGCCTTTCCTGGGGTAATACTTTCTGATCCCAAAGCTGTTGGTATGTCTTGGCTGATGTGCTAAGATGGTTACCGACATGCTGAATGTTTCCTGCCTCTCCACCTGCCTGAATTCCCCAGTGGTTCCTGGATCTTCCTGATGATGTTTATGTCTACTAACTCATGAGAATGTTCCTCAGCTGTCTGCCAACTGCCTTCTGCCCCAACGGGCAGGTCTCTAGCTCACGCATTTCTGTAAACAAAGCAGTGGTCTTCTGTATGTCTTTGCAATTTTTTAGTTTTACTGTAGGACATTTCTGGAGGGAGAAGACATAGAAGCAGTATTTTAAAACCCTGATATGTTTTAGATTATTTTAACACTCCTAACAAAAATTTTCAAAATTATAAGTTAGCTTTCATTAAAAAAAAAAAAAAAACTTCTCCTAGACTCACTCAGACATGTAAGACACTGAAAAATACAGTGCAGAAATTTAAAGAATTTATCTACATTCTTTCGGTGATCTTATTTTTAATATACAGTTTTAACAATTCCATATACACTGTGATCCATAGGTTCTCAATGTACTGAAGGCACTTAGAAGATACAGTACTTCATTACTAATTAAAAAGATGATCATGATTTTCTAGATTTCAAAACATTTCCTTTTGGTGCTGGAGATTGAACCTAGGGCTTTGTGCATGCTAAGCACAAGCTCTACCACTTAGGTACACTCCTAGCACCCCAAATACTTCCTTTTCAATTTTTTTTTAAAATTTGAGACAGGGTCCTCCTAAGTCACCCAGGCTAGTCTTGAATTTGCCATCCTCCTGCCTCAGCCGCCCAAGAAGCTAGAATTATGGGCAACTGCTATGCCACCCAGAATTCCTCTTAAATTCTAAATTAAGTATGCTGAGTGAAAGAAGCCAGACTCTACAGGCAGACTCTACTGTATGATTCCATTAATAAGACATTCTGGAAAAGGCAACACTATAGGAGCAGAAATCAGACTAGTGGTTGCCAGAGGCTGGAGGTGAGGGATAAGGTTTACTGTATGCAAGGAGCACAAAAAACTAGGGGTGTGTGTAGAGCAATTATTTTAGCTGGATGCAGTGGTGTGCACACTGTAATCCTAGCACCTTGAGAGGCTGAGGCAGGAGAGTGGCAAGTTTGAGCCCAGCCTGAGCAATTTAACAAGACCTCTGTCTTGAATGAAAAAAAGGGCCAGGAATGTAGCTCGATGAGAGGGTCCTGGGTTCAAACCCCAGTACCCCCCCAAACACACACACACACACACAAAAAGACATTATATATATTATGGGCATGGTCACATAACTGGATGCATTGTTCAAAGCCGCACACACCAAAAAGAGCCAATTTACGTGGTCAACAAAAGAAGGAAGTTCAACACATTCCAAATTAAGCTAAACTTAGCTTCCTTTTATAAAAGTGCTTGTGGACAGTTAACATACAGGACCCATATGGGAATGGGCCGAAGAGGTTGCTCTTTGATCACCCAAAGTCTTATTTTCTGTAAAACAGGGTGTATGATTCTAGTGGGTTCTAAGCCCATTTTTCCCCCTCACTGAGGACTGCCCTGCTGTGGCTGCCAACCACCACACACAGCACTGGTCCACAGGTGAAGGGCAGAGTTCCCAGGACCCTGCCAGCTTTGGCACATGTGCCCACCAGGTGTGGCCTGGTGTCGCTCCATCACCGCACTGCTTCTTGGCTCTTCAATGAATGGCTGCCCCCAAACCTGCAATGGCTGTGTGCTTCTTCTCTGCATATGTAATTTTGGCTCAACACTAGGGATCTCTTAATGTTTTTCCAATTCAGGTCATGCTGTCCACGATACTTGAAGCCAGTTCCCGGAAGTACTCATGACTATTCGTGTGTAATACAGCCTTCCCTACTAACAGATTTTTGAAAATCAGTGCTTCTTTTGCCCTACAGAATCAGACTGAAGGACTTTTTTTTGAGAGGTTGTGATTAATTTACCTTTACCAAAATAATGTTTAAAAAAAGAGCCCACAAAATTCTGTAACTCAAGAGCTGCAAACTACTCCGACTCAGAGTTACACGAAGGACTGAAATGTAGTGCGTTCACTGCTCTGGTACAGAGAGACTCATTTGCACACCTGAACACTTTTCCATGCTGGATGAAAAATAAGAGGGAAAACAGGGGTCTTAAAAGATACAGAGCTAAAACAAGATCCATCTTTATTCTGCACAAACTCTCTGTTGAGACTTCACGACACCTGATAAGCTGCTAGTGTCACCAATTTGGAAGCGTCCTGTCCTCTCCTCCCCTCCACCACTGAGGCCCACAGCACTCCTCTTCAGTGGACCTCCCACCACCCTTCCTAGGGCTCCACCCTACTCATGCACACACCTGGCTGCATCTGTAGCTACAATCACCCTGCTGGCTACACCTATAGCCCTTCCACACAGGCCTGCCATGCCTCACTTGTAAAACTGCAATGTGTACACCACATGCTATCCAAAACGCCAGTGGCTTGCTGATCTTTTTAATACAAAATTCCATTTACATTTTTTGAAGTAAAATTCCAAATATGATCTTTGAATGTGGTTGTCGAACTTGCTATAAATGAAGGCCAACAAGTTAGGTGTAAGGCAACAGGGGGGCTGTCAGGTTTATGGCACTGTATATGTCTTTCCAAAACCACCCTAGTGGGCTTGGGGATTTAGCTCAAGTGGTAGAGTGCTAAGGCCCTGTGTTCGATCCCCAGCACCCCAAAAAAAAATCCCACCAAAAAAACCCCACCCTAGTTCAAGTTAATACTATAAACACATAAGATTATAAATTTTCTGTTACAAAGAAACCTATAAAGCTGTAGAGCACCAAGCCCAGCTGTTTTCACACTTTAGGTATATACTGAATGTACTGAGATTACGTTTCTACGGCACTTACTAAACCCTAGTTTTATAATCTACAAATGGAGTTAGTGACAGTAGTTACCTTGTAAGGCTGTTGTGAAGAATAAATGAAGCAATGAATGCGAAGTGCCTGATATATCCCTGCATGTGGTAAATGCTTAACAGATACCAGCTATTTCTAAACCAATTACACACACTGCCTTTGTTGTAATCCATGAAAAATTCCAATCAACTGTAAAATCTGCCATATTTTTAACCTCTTCACCGACTAATTCCTTTTTATCCAAAGAGTGATGATGTTTGTGGATTTCACCCCTTAGCCAGGTGTCACATCTGTATCCTCACTGTCACTGTCATTCTCATATTAATTTTTGCCTGGACCACTTTTTATATTGTCAGTGATAAACATTTGGTGACTGACTCATTCTGGAAGCAGGCAGAATTCACCAGAGCAGGAGATACAGCACTGGCAAGGTGCAGGCTTGCAGTGTAAGCAGGGGGATAGCACCTTCCAGTGGATAAGGCCTTGGGAAATGGCCTGTTTGTGACATCTTAGCAGAACAGTGCAGCCTCAGGAGAAGGCAGACAAGGAGGCAGGATGGGGAAGGAGGGGTCAGAGGCTTGGGGACTGGGTACAGGTGGTCCTGTGTGACTGAGGGGGCCAGGCAGGGGACCACACCTGTATTCTAGGACAATCACTCAGGTGGGATGGCAGAGGAGTACACAAGTAGCAGGTAGGGACCTACTCATGGGGGCTAAAAACTGTTGTGGGGTTAAAATATACATGTGTCATACAAGCACCGAACAAGTGAGTAAACTGTTAAATTTAAATCCCAGAAGGCAGTGTGAAGAGATTGAGCCCTTAGGGACAAGCGCATTACAAGTACCTTAGGAAAGACCTTAGTAAGACCCAGGCCACAGGGGGCTCTGGAGATGGACAGGAAATAAACAGGCTGTGAGAGCATTCCAGGTGGGACAAATGTTTAAACTAGTTTGAACCAATCCCACCTGAGTATCAAAATAATTAAACACTCATTCTGCTTTGGATAAATTTATATGGACAAGGAAACAGAAGACAGCATTGTAACAGTATTCCTGGAACCTGATGAGCATAAAAAGCTGGCCAACAATATTACAGAAAATAGTGAAGGGCAACTAAAAAGAAAAATCTAAAAGAAAAATAAGTACTCTACATGACCTTGTATTTAAAAGGCCCCTCAAAACTATCTCCACAGCATAAGCTCCGGGCCACTCTGAAAGAAAGACAGAATCTCTTTCGCCAGAGGCAGAAGTTCAAACCCGAGCTGACAGCTCGACACAGTAAGGGCTCTTTGGGGTTCTGCTGCTCCTCAGACTGGAGTTCTCTGAAGGGGCACAGCCTACGCAGACAGCAGCGAGGCTGCAGGCCTGTTCACAGATACAAGTCTGACCCTGCAGAAGCAGACTGGCCTTCCCCATGAAGCGTAGGAGCCTTGAGGAGGTCTGCGGCCAGGCAGGTTCTCATGCCCTCCCCCATCATCACTGTGGATCAGGCTCCCTCCACCCTTCCAACTCACGACACTGACAAAGGAAATACAGACTGACAGAAGCCCACAACTATGGCACCCTAGGTCTTCGGTACAGCTATGGTGTTAACTGGCTCAAGCCTATAGCAACCCCATGGGCAGGCAGATTGTTACCTTCATTTTACAGATGACAATACTGAGGCACAGAGCGAGGTAATGTGATGCAAGCCCCTGAGGACCGGCAGTCAGGACTGAAACTCAGGCAGTCTGGTTCCAGGGCCTATATACGAATCAGGTACAATGCTGACTTCTGTAGCAAAGACCACTTCACTCATCTAACATTTCTAGTTCTCCATCAAAGTTATAAAGCACAACCTAAACTAACTGTTACTGCTTCATTTCAGTAGAGTCTAAACCCAGGCCAAGAAATCCAGCAATCATTTTGTCACATCACACAGTTCACAGTAACTAATGCACAGTGGCTGGTCAACTCACATGAACAGCCTCAACTTCAGAAAGATGCTCTGGAAGCAATTTTCCTTTGCAAGAACTAGTTTTTATTTTGTTGTTGTTATTTTCTTTCTTTTTTTTTTAAAGTTAAAAATTCCTTAATTTTTTATTCCTGGTACCACTACCACAATTTACAGGGCAATATACCTGATGTAATGAAAAGAAAAAGAAAAAGACAAAGCTACAACAGATAAAAGACCTCAGGAATGTACATCTAATTGACATTACATTGCATTAATCAATAGCTGCACTTTTTGCAAACTGTGGCTATGACAGTCCTGAACCAGAAGGGTTTCCTGTTTAAACTGCAGTAACTTTTCTGACTATGGATCATCGTTCCTTCTGTGGCAGATTTTTACAGTTCCTCTAATGCATTTGGGACGACTGTCTCAAAGTAACCTGCAGCTTTCCTGACAACTCCTCGCTCTCTCTCCTGCTAAGAACTGTAGCCCTTTTCTGTTGTTTTTTAAAACCTTCTGCTACAGGGGCTGAGGATTTAGCTCAGTGATTAGAGTGCTTGCCTTGCAAGCACAAGGGCCTGAGTTCGATCCCCGGCGCCACAAAAAAAAAAAAAAAAAAAAAATTTCAAAACCTTCTGCTACCATATCCACCACTTCCACCACCAGATCCATAACTACCACCATAGGGACTGCCAGAGCTTCTTCCACCAAAACTGCCCCCCTTCATGGGTCCGTAATTTGATTGCTGTTGTCCACTATAATTTCCAAAATCATTATAATTCCCACCACCACCATAGTTACCACCACCAAAATTTCCTCCTTCATTGTAACCATCATATCCTCCTCCACCACCACCATATCCACCACCTTGGTTTCCATATCCTGGTCCACCACCCCCATATCCTCCTCTACTACTGTAACCAGGAACCACCGCCATAGTTTCCACCATCTCCTCCAAATCCATTATATCCACCATCACCTCCTCCATAACTACCTCTGCTGCCACCTCCTCCACCACCATATCCTCCTCACCCACTAAAGTTTCCACCATGGCCAAAATTCCCTCCACCACCTCCAAAGTTACCTCCACGGCCCATAAAGTTGCCAGATCCACCTCCACGACCTCTTTGTGATCCAGCAGACTGCATCTCTTGTTTAGAAAGGGCCTTTTTCACTTCACAATTATACCCATTAATAGTGTGGTATGTTATGGTTTGTGTCTAGATGTCCCCCCAAAGCCTCATGTGGTAAGAGATAGCTGGATCTAGAGTGTGTGATTACTAAATTGATCCATTGATCGGTTTGGCATTGTTCTGCTGGGATCAAGGATGTGAGACTGAAATTGGGGGCGGGAGTGTGGGCCGCCCTGGGGGCAGGTAGTCTAGATAAAGATACAGGAAGAAGCTTAACTAGCTGCTTGTTTGCATTGCTTATTTGCATACATTCCTTGCATTTTCCTCACTTTACTTTGGGGCCCGCCGACTGCCGGTCTGCCACGCGCCCGCCCTGCTTCGGACCCAGCGGACTATAGACTGAAACCTCTGCAGACTGTGAGCTAATAAATCTTTCTTCCCCTAACTTTGGGTGTCAAGTATTCTGTCCCAACAACAAGAGAAAAGTAACTAAAACAACAATTATACCCATTAATAGTGTGGTATTTCTGAACAACAATTTTGTCAACTGTATTGTGATCATCAAAAGTTACAAAAGCAAATCCTCTCTTTTTCCCACTCTGCCTGTCTTCCATAACTTCTATGGTTTCAATCTTGCCATACTTTTCAAAGTAAGTCTCTCAAATTATATTCTTCTGTATCTTCTTTAATACCACCAACAAAAATTTTCTTCACTGTTAGATGGGCACCAGGCTTTACTGAATCCTCTCTAGAAACAGCTCTCTTTGGTTCCACTACACGCCCATCAACTTTGTGTGGTCGAGCACACATTGCTGCATCCACCTCTTCAACACAAGAGTAAGTCACAAAATCAAAGCCCCTGGAGCGTTTTGTCTGGGGATCTCTCATCACCACACAATCTGTGAGTGTGCCCCATTTCTCAAAATGTTCTCTTAAACTATCATCTGTGGTTTCAAAGCTCAGACCACCAATAAACAGCTTCCTCAACAGCTCTGGTTCCTTTGGATCATGGCCCTCCATTTTGAGACCAGATTCGCCTCTTCCAACTCGAGTTCAATATCTGTTGTTGTTATTTTCTTTTTTGGTATGGAGATTGAATCCAGGACCTTCATACAAGCTACATTCTCCAGTCCTTTTTTATTTTGAGACAGGTTCTCACTAAATTACAAAGTTGCCCAGGCTCAAACCTGTGATCCTCCTGCCTCAGCCTACTTGAGTGCTAGGATTACAGGTGTGTGCCACCACACCCAGCTAAAAATAAGCATGTTTTTAAAAAGACATCCCTATGTCAGAAGTTAGGGGACCTCCATCTGGGTTTTTGGTCTGCCACTTATTAGGTAATCCATAGGGAAAAAATCTTGTATCTTAATGCATTTTAAGCTTTTTAAAAAATGAAATATGAAGATGGTAAGATATTCACCTATCCACACTGCAAGAAAATTGGATCAAATTTTATATATACACACATATATGTATAAATATATAGGTTAAAGGTGTTTTGTAACCTCACAAAATATAAAAATCTATTTAATTATTATTTGAGGTATAATAAATTCCCAATTAGGGCTGTTTCAGAAATGGGGAAGCACACGTATCCCCTTCACCTAAATCAACTTAAATGTCTTTTATGAGCAGATAGGGTACCTGAGATAAATACCAAGAAGATGACTCTGAGAGCCATGAAAAGCTTGTCTGTTTCTGGGGACAAACACCATACTATCTGGTATCAAGGATACTGACACATCTCAATGCAGTTTATGATACAGCAAATAAAATACCTGGTATAAAATAAATATAGTAGCAGTAACTTAAAAATAAACCTAATTCTTGAGCCTTTCAGGAAAACCAGACGATCACATCACAAGGTCATTCATGATATGATGGGAAGCAGGCAGAAGAAACGGAGCAAGCCACCAACACGCAGCGCACCTGTGCTCACACTGCCAGGGAACAGCAGAGGTGCCACAGGAGCCAACCTAATAGGGTGCCACACCTAACAACAACTCAAACCGTCTCCCTTGTCTTCTAGAAAGACTCCCAGTTGTGACTGACCATGGGCTAATCATTTCATGTTCAAATAATTCAAACAGTATTTCACTTTAATAGACTAGATATGTTTTTAATGTCATTTTGGACAAATATTTTACTACTTTCTAGTTATACTATTAGCATCTCAGAATTGGACTTTTTTCACATTGTCTAACTTATTCTAGCTATGGCACAAAGAAAGCAAAGGAAGAAAATGGGCAAAGGAAGAGAGAGTTTGACCCCAGCTTGGCAACAGCAGGTTCACAACTGCACCACATGTATATGTCTCAACCAAGGAACAATTCATTTATTTCTGGGAAAAATCCAAGTAAACCTCCTTGACCTCATGTGCTACATGCATTTCACCATTTTTCCAGTTCTACAGGGACACATTTCTGTGAGAATCAATTGTATTTTGACTGCTGTGCTAACTCCGACAGCAACAAACACAGAAGCTACATTTTGCAGGCCTTCTGAATCAAGTGCTGTGCAAGCACACCTCTGATCTCCACATGGCTCTAGGTGGGAGGCACAGCCACATCCTTTTACAGGTCAGGAGAGGCCCAGGAAGGTGAGGAGCATGTCTGAAGCATACCTCTACCAGCAGCACAGTGGGGACGTGAACACAGGTTTGCCTCATTCTCAAGCCCTTTGGTTTTTTTTAACCTTTGGCAGTGCTGAGGATCAAACCAAAGGGCATGCTACCACTGAGCTCTATCCCCAGACTTGTCATGCTCCTGCCTCAGCCTCCTGAGTCGCTGGGATTACAGGCATGAATTCCTACACCTGGCACAAGCCCTTTCTTAATGACCCCCCTTGCCCCCGCTGCCCCCTTTTTTGTAAGTACTGGTGATTGAACCCAGCAGCATACTAGGCAGGCACCCTTCACTGAGCCACTTCCACAGTTCCTCCAACTAATTTTTTCAATTCAGTTTTGGTGCTGGGAACTGAACCTAGGGCCTAAAGCATGCTAGGAAAGTACTCTACCACCAAGTTATCACCCCAGCCCAAGTATTTTTAATAAATAAATTTTTTCAATTCAGTTTTGGTGCTGGGAACTGAACCTAGGGCCTAAAGCATGCTAGGAAAGTACTCTACCACCAAGTTACCACCCCAGCCCAAGTATTTTTAATAAATAATGTTTACTTCTCAAACATCAACCTGAAGTTTGAAATTCTTGGTTTCTACAACCCCAAACACACTCAAATATCTCATCTTTGACAAAGGAGCCAAACACCCTCACTGGAAGAAGGATAGCCTATTTAACAAATGGTGCTGGAAAAATTGGCTTACCACATGTCGAAAACTAAAACTAGATATATGTCTCTCACCATGTACTAAACTCAAATCAAAGTGGATCAAAGATCTAAGCATTAAAACAGAAACATTAAATTTACTGGAGAATAGAATAGGAAGAACTCTCGAAGACATAGGGGTAGGAAAAAAATTTATGAACAGAACCCAGACTGCACAGGAAACAATACAAACAATCAGTGCTTGGGATCACATGCTATTAAAAAGCTTTTGCACAGCAGAAGAAATCACCAATAGAGCAGGGTGAAAACCCACAGACTAGGGAAAAAAATTTTGCTAGCTATCCATCGGACAAAGATCTAACATCTAGAATATACAAACAACTCAAAAAAATTAAACCTCTCAAATTTAAAGACCCAATCCAAAAATGGGCAACTGAAATGAATAAACATTTCTCAGACGAAGAAATAAAAATGGCAAGTAAATATATGAAAAAATGTTCAACATCACTAGTCATCTGAGAGATGCAAATCAAAACGTTAAGATTCCATCTCACTCCAGAAAGAACTGCGTATATGGAAAAATCAACCAATAACAAATGCTGGAGGGTCTGCGGGGAAAAAGGAACCCTTCTCCACTGTTGGTGGGAATGTAGACTGGTCCAGCCACTGTGGAAATCAATATGGAGATTCCTCAAAAAACTACAACTGGAGGTTCCATTTGACCCAGCTATTCCCCTACTGGGAATCTTCCCAGAAGAATTAAAATCGTCATACCATAGGGATGTATGCACAACCATGTTCATAGCAACACAATTTGTAATAGCTAAGTCTTGGAAACAACCGAAATGCCCAACAACCAATGAATGGCTAAAGAAAATGTGGTTTTTCTACACAATGGAGTACTACACAGCCATAAAGAAGGATAAACTAGAGTCATTCGTATGTAAATGGATGTTCCTTGAGAACATACTTTTAAGTGAAATAAATCAGACACTCATGAGTACACATCAAATTCTCTCTGATATGAGAAAACGTAACTGTAAATAAGGACAAAGAGGTGTAATAGATATTATATAAAAGGAAGATAATATACAAAGGAGAGGAGTACTAGAAAGAAAGAAGGGGAAAAGCAGAAAGGCAACAAAGGAAAGAAAAGGGAAAGGGAAAATATGGAAAATTATGAATAAACCTGCTGTAAATAGGGAGGGAGGGAACAGAGGGGAGGGGTGGGGA
>PVJO010025960.1:0-21899 GCA_004026905.1 Hystrix cristata
GATGTGTGCTCATGAGTGTCTGATTTATTTCACTTAAGAGTATGTTCTCAAGGAACATCCATTTATATATGACTGACTCTAGTTTGTCCTTTTTAATGGCAGTGTAGTACTCCATTGTGTAGAAAAACCACATCTTCTTCAGCCATTCGTTGGTTGTTGGGCATTTAGGTTGTTTCCAAGACTTAGCTATTACAAATTGTGTTGCTATGAACATGGTGGTGCATATGTCCTTGTGGTATGACGATTTTAATTCTTTCGGGAAGATCCCCAGTAGGGGAATAGCTGGGTCAAATGGAATCTCCAGTTGTAGTTTTTTGAGGAATCTCCATATTGATTTCCACAGTGGCTGGACCAGTCTACATTCCCACCAACAGTGGAGGAGTGTTCCTTTTACCCCACAGCCCCGCCAGCATTTGTTATTGGTTGATTTTTCCATATACGCGGTTCTTTCTGGAGTGAGGTGGAATCTTAACGTTGTTTTGATTTGCATCTCTCGAATGACTAGTGATGTTGAACATTTCTTTGTTATTGTATTTTTAATTTGCTTATTAGGCTGTTTTCTTTGTATTTGTTTGTTTTGGTTTGCTTTTCAGTAACTATCTGGTATAGACTTGAGCCCAGTAAATCTTTTATGTTAAGAAAGGTCTGGATTGTAACAGTTTTGCTTATCAGTTTTGGGTAATCTTGTCCATTAATAATAAAGTGACACACATGCACACATCTACATACATATGTGTGTATTTGTATATGTGTGTGGCATGTGTATATAGTGTGTGCACTTATATATAATACTAATGTGCATTATCCATAATGTATCATTCTATATATTAAATAATGGACATGTAAATATATATATATTAATACACGTATATCATGTTAATATGCTTGTTTATGTGTATACATTATTATTTGACAGAAATAATGTAACTTGGTAAGTAACTACTTGTATTAGTCACTTCCTCGGATGGGCACAAAATATTTGGCTTATCGTTTCAAAAGGGTTAGTCTGTGGGTTGGGTG
Organism: Hystrix cristata; assembly: GCA_004026905.1. NCBI lineage: Eukaryota > Metazoa > Chordata > Mammalia > Rodentia > Hystricidae > Hystrix > Hystrix cristata. The sequence continues at coordinate 1,021 of PVJO010025960.1, forward strand.
GCTCCAAGGTAGAAATGGGATTGTGGAAAGGCATGGGGGAGGAAAGCTGCTCAACCTATGGCAGACAGGAAGGAGAGAGAGAGACAGAGAGAAACAGAGAGACAGAGAGAGAGACAGAAAGAGAGAGACAGAGAGAGAGGCACAAGGATATGCCCTCCAAAGGCGTGACCCCATGACCAACCTCCTTCATCTGGGCCCCAACTCCTAACAGACCATTCAGCTGTGAACTCATCAGTGGACTAATCTACTCCTAAATATAACTCCCCCACAATTCAATCAACTTCTGAAAGCCACATCTCTGAACACGTGAAACGTTTAGGGGACATTTTGGATCTAAACCATAGCATTACTGGTTATGACATGTAGTTAATTCACCATACTTGAAAAGGTTTTAGGAATTGCCTTCCTGAAAATTGCTTTCAACAGGAATTTTATAAGCATGTAAGGAATCTAGACCAGTTACTTTATCATAATTTTTTAAGTATCATAATTGGCATGACAAAATTGGCCATATATCTTACTGTTAATCAGACTTGGTTCTGGATAATATTTTCATTTTCCCAAATTCTAAATATACCTTCAAGAGATGGAAGTTTCACCACCATGAACTTGGACTTGGAGTGGGCTAGTGCACTGAAGGTAATGATTCTCTCTTGGATATATAAGATTTATTTGTTGAAACTAACTGAACAACTAACCAACCAACCAGCCAACTAACCAACCTGTTTCTAATGGTGTTATGGTGATTCCTTAAAAAAAATCCTTATATTCTCATGATGAATGTTGGAAAAAATTCAGTTTTACTCTTTTTTTTTTTTTTTTTGGTGCTGGGCAATGAACTCAGAGCCTTGTGCTTGCCAGGCTAAAGTTCTGTGGCTCAGTCATGAAACTAGTTCATGTATACATCACCAAGTTTTAAAGAATTTTCTTATTTCATTTGTTATTCATCAATTCTTTTCCCACATCATTTCTTGGATACTTGGTGTGTACCAGATGCCATGGAACACATCACAGAGCAGAAGGCAGCTTTTATTCTTGAAGAAGTCATAATCTAGTCGAATCAAAGTCAGTATTCTAGAAACAATAGATTAATTAAATTATTGTAGATGGAGCTAGTTGTTGCCTCCCAACTTCCATCCCTCCCTTCCTCTTTGGTAACAGAAGTCTCGGTTTTAAATGGGCATGTGGCCTCTCTTGTAGTCAAGAGTGACAGTGCCCAAGTCTGGAAGATGCTGTGGAAGCGCAAGCATTCTGGGGCAGCTTCTGGCAATCTTTCTTAAACATTGTTGTGCCTTGTTTGGCCCTCCTTTTTCAGCCCCCCTGTGGCTCACTGGATGTGATGTCACTGCTGTGACTATGTTGGGGCTCCCCCAGGGACAGAGCAGGGGCGTTTGGTAGGAGATGGAGCCCGCGTTGGTGGGTCTGCCATGCTGCCCCAGCTGGAGGAGCCCCGGACTGTCACAGGAGGGAGGGATAAACTGCGATCTCCATGTTATTTTGGGTATCTGAGACTTCTAGCCAAATATAATCCTGTTGGGTACATCCTAAAACGTTGAACATTAAGCACACAGGAGGCGGTAAGCAGAACAGTGAGCAGCGTAAGGGAAGGCTTCCTAAAGAAAGTGCTGCCTGGCCCCGCCTCTTCTCTTATCTCCCCATTATTGGATCTCTGTCGCCATTTCCTGAACATGGCACTTTTTCTCTTTCATGTTGTTCCTTCCTCAGGGCTCTCTCTGGTTATCTTCCAGCATGTCTTGTTAATTTTTAAGTTAAACTCTGCGAACCACACAAGCACTAACACAGCTGATTAAACTGCGTGCATACTATGTATATTTAACTGTTACCTTTCTCATCAGGATCACCAACCAGCTCAAATTTTGGGCTCTTTTCTGAAACCTCCCACAGGCTGAAACCCCTCCTGCGTTGGTAGTGCAGTAGGACCACTGCTCAGTAGTTTAACACCTGACACTTTAAATCTCTCTCACATCAGCTTCCAAGATCTGGCACCTAATGGTGCTCGGGAAATACTTGCTGAACTGCACTGAATTGAACCCAGGAGCTTGTAGATTAAAGCAAGCAACACTGGCCAGTTACTTGAGTAGCTACTGCTCGAGAGGAGTGGAGGAATGGGAGAGCGTGGGCCTCTGCTTCCTTCTTTGCTTTCCCTTCTTTGCTTTCTAGCTTCTGCTTCCTTATTTGCTTTCTAGCTGCTGCTTTGCCATCGTGTCATCTCCCCATCCTCAGGCTGCTATTCCCATGGCCCCTCTGAGAAAGAAGGTCACAGCAAAACAGGGCCAGTCTTTTGAATCCTTTGTTGACATTAGCTCTAACCTCTTGTTTTTTTCAGGAGCCGAGGAGTGGAGACAAACATTGCCGTGGGCTGGGGCAGTCGGAGCTGTGTTTGTAGGGTTCCCCTATCTTGCAAACATTAGCAAGGCATTTTAAGACCATCTCTCTGACAGTTTGGTTTCCACATGCTTCTGCCACAGGGGATTGCTCTGTCAACACAGCCTGCAAGTGGGGCCATGCGCGCTCATGTATCCTTGTCTCTGCTCTACTCAGGTGTCGATCTGGAGCTTTCCACCCTCAGCTGGCCCTGCTGCTGCACCTGGGCTGGTGGTGCTGTCACACAGGCATCTGGGCAGCTGACCATGGCTGGTGCAAGCAGGCATTATTGTGGAGTTCAGTTAGGCTTGTGCAAAAACTTCTTGCTTGGTATTTGAGAATCCACATTAATCACCCATGAATAGTGAGGTGTTGCATTGAAGGGATAAGGCAGGTTTTACGCCAGATGGTGGTCTTTGGGAAAGAGAACTGTCAGATCCTCTCCCTCCCCTCCCTTTCTCTCTCCTCCCTTCCTTCTCTTCCTTCTTTCCTCCCTCCTTCCCTCCCTCCCTTTCTCTCTTTTTCTTGTTTTGTGGCACTGAGGATTGAAGCCAGGGCATTCACACTGAGCTACATCCTCGACCATCCACTTTTCAAATTTTTATTTTGATTGCTGATTCACCCAGGCTGGTCTCGAACTCACAATCTTCCTTTAGCAGCCTCCGAAGTAGTTGGGGTACAAGTGTGTGCCACCATTTCCACTCCTACCCTATTTCTTGGCCTTGCCTTTGGAGAACAGAGGAAATACTCATCCAGCTGTGCCTCATTGGTGCCAACATACTGCCCTGGCTGGATTTCTATACCTTGTGAATTCCCACAATAGCATGATTCAGGTCTCAGGCCAGTGTACAGAGACTGCAATTCATTGTAATTATTTTATTTGGACACTTTTAATCATACCTATGTTTTTGTTAAGGAAAATTCTTGCTTATCTATCTTGCTTATTATCAAGTGAAAACTTGATAATAGGTGATTACAATAGATCTCAAACATTTATAGTATCACCTCATCCGATCCTATCTACTTATGATTCCCAAAGAGCAAGTTCTCTAGCTGAATAGTGGCTGTCAATTTTTTCTTTCAATTTTAATTTTTTTCTTAGTACATATTTGCAATACCTAATGATTACCTTCCTTGTTGGGAGTTGGTATCTGTTCATAACACTTCTTGATTTTGTTTCATCTCCTCCACTCCCTCCATCTCTTGGTCCCCTTCCTATTTGCAAAGATTTATCTCCATTTTTCCTATTATCTATCTTTTGTCTTGCTGTTTATTTATAATTTGAGTTTCTCATATAAGAGAAACTATGCAATATTTAAATGCATGTGTCTGATTTATTTCACTTACCATTATGGTCTCAAGATGCATTCATTTTCCTATAAGTGACTCTAGTTTATCCTTCTTTATGGTAGAATAGTACTCCATTGTGTATAAATACCACATCGCCTTCATTTATGCATCTGTAGATGGACATGTAGGCTGCTTCCAAGATTTAGTTATTATGAATTGTGCTGCCGAGATTATGGGTATGCATTTACCACTGTAATATGTCTTTAACTCTTTTAGGAAGATACCTAGTAGGGGAATAGCTAGGTCAAATGGAATGTCTATTTTTAGTTTTTTGAGGACTTCCCATATGGATTTCCATATGGTTGTACTACTTTACATTCCCACTAACAATGTAGAAGGGTTCCTTTCCCCCCACAGCCTCACCAGTATTTGTTATTGTTTGTTTTCTTGATGATGACCATTCTTTCTGGAGTAAGAGGGAATCTCAGTGTTGTTTTAATTTGCATTTCCCTAATGGCCAGAGATGCTGAATATTTTTTCATGTATTTATTGTCCATTTGTCCATTCTTCTGAGAAATGTCCATTGGCTATCAATTTTTAAATAACTTTAGACAAAAAAACCAGTTATTATCTTATTGTGATTTGCTTTTTCTCCATCTCCTGGGTAGGCACAACAGAGCTTACAAAATGGCAGCCATAGGATAGCATGTGGCCCCAGACTTGTTTCATTTGTTTGTGGAAGACTTAATATAATGGGGAATTAGTTCTGAGTTAATAAGTGAAACATTTCATACAAAACCTCGGATTCCCAACTTGTCAACAGTCATTTTCTACTGAATGACAGTCAGCTGGAGCTGGGAAGTAGCTTTCTGTCTTAACTGAGGTATTTGCTCAGCAGTTCACCATGGCCTATATTTACCCAATTTTGATTATTACCTACTTAACCCCAGAAGACATTTGAGTTTGAGACCCTTGGCCCAGCTTCTTTGTCCACACTTTTCAGTATATCCCCTTGCTGTCCCTCCTGTGTCAAGGGCTTCCTCCGGTGAGGCTTGTCCTCACTGATTCCCACTGTCCCATCCTGCACAGCAGCCAGCTGCTCTCACCAGGGAAGAGCTGTCACTTCATTTCCCTGCAGATTTAGTCCTAGGTGAAGGAGTTGGGCAGCTGTTTTCTGATCTCCAGGTGAGTGGTGGAGACCTCCATGCGCAGAAGCCCTGCTCGCTGGCTGGAGAGCTACTTCTAGGTGCCCAGGCACATGCACAGAAGCCCTGCAGTCTTTTTCTTTCTCCTGAACTCCCTGGAGGTGAGCTGGAGGGAGCCTAAAATTAGAAGCAAAGCAGGATGGGGGAGGAGCTGTTTTTACCCTCTTAAAAAACTGTTGGGCTTGGCTTCTGCGTATAAGAAAAATTATGACAGGAGCACAGTTGCTTTATAGTTTTTTAAAAAGTGCTTCTTGTAAATCATTCCTTTACCTTCCATCATGAACTGACATAGTGTATGTTATTATTGCTCTTGTTGTGCAGATGAGCCTTAGAGGAGGCCCAGAACACTTATTCAGTAGCTCATAGTCTCAGCCCATCAGGGCCCCAAGGCACCCATGCCTTTTGTTTTCTAATTTAAGAAAATTCATCATACTGCACACTGTGTGGCCAGTTTGAAGACCAAATGTTTTTCCTGCATCTATAAATAGCTGTAAATGCAGGTTAGCACGTAAGAAAGAGTATCACGGTTACTAGTTACACATACCCTGCCAGGGGAGGAAAAGTCCCCTGTACTACTTATGCTGATAAGTTTCTCAATCTAAACTTTCTTGAACCTGAACTATAAATATTAAAAATAAGTACATTTTTAGTAACAAAAGGAAGCTTAGCATTTTTAAATATTTAGGAACTTGGAAATCATTATCATTTTTCCATATATTTATACTATTACATTCCTAAATTTTAAAATTAAAATTTAAATGTACATATATTAAAAATCTAGTCACATTTAAATTATAATATAACATATGGGTTCGATATACTGTTATATTTTAAATGTCCTTGAAAATAAATATGTAACTACTAATGTTGTTTTAAATTTATGTATTATCTAAAATTATGGCACATTGCCACCCTTTGGGAAACTGATTCTTTGCTTTGAGAAATTATATATATTGCAGCTCTTTATTTTTAAAAGTAATCATTATTATTTTCATTATATATATTTGTTGGGTACAATTTGATAATTTGTGTATATAGTGTAAAATATGTATTGATCACATTGAGGTAGTTAGCATTCCTATCTTTGTAAATTAAAAATTATTACCATACAATAACTGTGTATACTTACGGGGTATAGGGTGATGCTTTGATAAATGTCTACAGTGTATAGTGGTTAAATCATGATAATGAATGTTTCCATCTCTTTATCATTACTTTATCTTTGGACTCTTCTAGCTCTTCTTCTCTAGTTATTCATAAAATATATAATAGCTGTCTTAGTCACTTTTTCATCACTGAACGCAATATCTGACACCCCCAGTTTAAAGGAGTGGTTCATTGTGGCTCATGGTTTTTTGAGGATTCGGTCCCTAGTGGGCTAGCTCCAAGGCAGGAAGGGCGTGGCAGAAGGGTCTGGTGAAGGAAGGCTGCTCGTGTCAAGACAGCCAGGAAGCACAGAGAGATGCTAGGAGCCAGGGAGGGAGATACACGCTTTCACATCATAGCTGCCAATGCCCCACCCTCTTCCAACCAGATTCCACCTCCTAGGAGCACATTTAACTCATAATTCTTCAGTGGAGTAATCCACTAATGAGTACAGTATTCCCGTGATCCAATCACTTTCCAAAAACCCCACCTCTGAACATATGAGCCTTTTGGTGGACATTCTAGATTTGAACTATAACAATAGATTATTGTGAACTATAGTTGCCCTCCTGTGCTGTAGAATACTAGAACTTGATTCATTTTATCTAACTGTTTTGGTACTTGTTATCCTACATTTATCTGTTGCTAGTGAGATTCCCTGGGTTTGTATTGTGAACGTAAAAGAAACAGCATGGAGCCAAACAACTGGGGGAACCTGGCCACGTCTGTGCAGTTGTCAGTCTGTTGGACCTTCCTAGACTTTTCTCTAGTCATGAGCGGAGCTGATGTATTGTGAAGGCAGAGTGTGCTGAGTACATGTGATGACATTTATCCTTTGAGGTCCGGTCCCTTCTAGTGATCCTTCTTCAAGGCTGGGGAGTTGTATGCTTCAACTGGCTTTGTGACAAAATAAAAATTTGTCCTTTGTTTAAAACCTCTGTCTCCAAGAGTGCACAGTGAAACTGTCATATGAGTATGTGTTTTCTCTAAGCTAGGATGTTATCTTCTAGTTTCAGAGACAGTAAAATTATATTCTTTATGTTTTAGATATTGAGTTTAGGTGAACTTTAAATTGTAGTTCTAGTTCATTTGTTTTATTTTATATACTTAGACTTTGAGTCTTTTGAATTCAATTGAGCAAAGGTATGCACATCATAATCTAGTCATTAATTTGAACAAAAGGTTCTGATCCCCCTTTTGAAAAAAATAGATTTCAAGTACTGAAGAAAAACTGAGAAAATTTTTATGTGTTTATTTAAATAAATTTGCACACAGAAAATAACACCTAACACCAGTAGGAATTCTTGCAGTTTATGTTGAAGGCAGTCGTGATATTTGGGTCCCAGTTTCTTCCCAGGAACTGTGTTTATAACGTGAGCTATCCATATGATTGTGTTGGTAGGGGAAGGTGGGACACTTTACAAGATGCAGAGCTGGGGAAATAAGAGCTTGGGAGATGCCCACTGAACTAGTTGGAGAGAAGTGTCTGACTTTTCAGCCTTTCTGTATCAGCTTGGTTCTTTGAAGACCAACAAAACACATGTGTAATATTAATACATTTAAAAAAAAGCTTTTATTGTTATTTAGATATGTTTACTTATTCTAGCAGCATAGTGGTCTTCTGAAAAATAATTTGTAATTAGAAGTGATTATATTTTTAAAATGTATGCCTTTGGTCCAGAATAGCTCTCACAGGATATGCTGTACATATAAATACCAGGCTGCAGACAGAAATTGGATTAATAGACCACAAAAGGCTATTTTATGGAGAGTTTAAGTGTATATTATTGTTATTCCTAAATTGTATTAATAATATCTTACACATGTCTAGCATGTGTACTGATTTTACTGCCTTACAGCTTGCCAGTGCATACATCATCTCATTTGTTCTCAAAACAGCTGTGGAAGGGAAGTTGGGATATTTTTCAGTGTTGACACTGAAGTCCTTTGCTTGAGTTAAAGTCCCAGTACTGCGAGGGAGGAAAAAGATGCTATAGAAATGCAAGCATTCTTTTCAGTGTAATTTTGACCAATGTCATAGAAAGTGCTCAGATTGGGTTAGGAAATGTCTATTCCTGGGGATATACCATAGCTCATTATTTCTTCCACCTGGTAAGAGGAAGAAAGATCAAATGACAGGAGTCCTTTTTCAGAGGAAAAAACTGTAAGATTAAGGGTGATAACTGTCTTCCACTTCACAATTAATAGCCACCTCTTGGACTCCTCACTGAACACTGTTCTATATCCCTCTTATGGAAAAACGTGCCATTCGTGCATGTAGAGATCTCCAGAGGAAGCAAACTACTATATTTTGTTATTGTAGTTAATAGTGATTAACTCCGGACTTTTGTAGTATTTATGGAATATTTTGGGATTTCTTATTTTACTAGTGGAAACATGGGAAAGCAAAGACAACGAGCTATGTAGCATATTGGCAGCCAAGCTGGAATAGTGAAACCAGGACTCTAGAATCCTGAACTCTATGCTGAAAAATACTTAAATAATTTATGGTAATTATAGTTTCTACAGGATACAACTTCAGGATTAAATGCTAATTCTATTTGACTTACATAAAGGGAAATTATTACTGCAGTTACTTTTAAAGAGCTCCCTGGGTTTGCTGGGAGTATCTGAATTAACAGTAAATTGAGCTCCATTACATATTAATGGGTCCAGCTGATTTATTGGTGGTATATCTGGCAATTAGCCATCCAGTATAGTGTCTTCTGTTTGGCCATCCTCTTTTTCACTGTGTACTGAGTGTGAGCTCAAGGATGAGCACCTTGAACCAGAGGGGTGGTCTGCCCGTCAACCTGGTAGGGCCTTGCATCATCTTAATGGTGAGTTATGATCTGTCTTGAAGGATATTTGGACATACTTAATATCTTTTGGATGACAACCACTGGAGGCATAAATGAGAGTACATGTTGTCGTTGAACCACTAAAAATCTTTACTCAGTCACCAGACAGCCATTATGTTATATGAATCACTTTAGATATTTCTTTTTTTTTTTAAATTATACAATTGCTTTTAGCTTCTCTGGCACTTATAGAAGGAATTGCTCTGAGTGGACTGCAGCAGTGAGTTATGGCCAACAGTATTTATTTGCAAGAGTCACTTTGGGGTGCCTAATTTGTCCTCAAGAGAAATATTTTTTTGCTCAGCCTGCAAAATGTTGTAATAAAAATTGGTGATTGATGTTGATTATAAGATTAAATGGCTAGGCCACAGTGGCTAATGTCATAAATCAACAGAGCCCAAAGTTGTGATTGGCCACTAGAGAAGGTTTTAAGTGTGAGCGTTTTTTTTTTTTAATGAGTCAATATATTTCAAGTCTTTATAGTATTGACTCCTAAAGTTTATTGAAAGTATATTTAAAACATCATTCTGCAGTGTGTCGAATAAATTGCTAATACAATTTGGTTTTGCTTACCTAAGCATGCAGTTGTAGAAGAAAATACATGAAAAGTCTCTTCTAGGAGGGAAAGCAGTTTAAGAGTTGGTGAGGGTGTGGGAATTGCTTACCCCAAGTCAATTATCTGACATTTTGGCCGGAGAGTTTTTGTATTTGGTTGCTCAGAATTCATTTCTCTCTCTCTCTCTCTTTTTTTTTTTTAACAATTCCTTGGGGAAAGGGCCCAAGTATCTGATTAGGACTGTGAATATTTATTCATTTAATTTTTACCAAATATTTTTTGAGCATTTTTTTAACCCTTGTGGAACAGAAGTGAATGAAACAAAATATGTTCATTTGTGAAATTCCCATTTTAATAAAGGGAGATACAAACAAATAAGCAAGCTAAAAAGTGTATGTGTATACACATACACACACACACATATATATATGTGTAGTAGGTTAGGTAGCAATATGAGCTATACTTATGTAAATTTTTTCCCTTATTTATTTTTCTTTTTCAAAGTTCTTTGGATCAGGTACGCCTGTTTGGCAGTGGGTGATGAGGTGGATTGACTGAGACTGAGGTTCTGTCACTTTCTTGTACCTTCTTCCAACACATTTCTACATAGCTCTCAAAGGGCTTGCAGTTGACATCCATGCCAAGGCAAAGGAACTATCCAGCTAAACGAGAATAAGTGTCTACCAAAAGCAGAAACCTGGAGATTGAGGAACTTGAGTTAGACATGGAAGTGGCAAGAGTTGAGCAAGGGTTATAGGCCTGAAGATGAAGAGTTTCTTTCTTTTAGAGTCCTGCCTATTTTTAGGTAGGTAAAAGAGGGGCAGAGAGATTAAATCAAGAGCACCAGGCTGGGACTTGTGTGGGTGGTCTCAAGCAAGGATGCAATCTGATCTGTGGTGGGCAAGGGGTGTGAGAAAGGGAAGGAAGCATTGGGAACTGTATGAGACAGAACTGGGCAGCAGCTCTCAAAACTGATCAGAGTTGGAGCCAGGGATGAGAGTTTGCCACAATTAACTAAGGGGACCCAATAAAACATGAAAACCTAGAGAAAGGATCAGACTCCAGGACAGGGATAGAGACTGAGGGGATCAAAATGAGTACTCATCTTCCTGTCTGGAAGGAAATCTAATACTGAGGGCTTACCATAAATTGCTATCTATACTTGCAGTCAAATAAAGAGGCTTGGTGAGAAGTCCTAGGAGTGAGGGGTTGTGCTAAGTGGTGGTGGAGGTGGTGGTGGTGGTGGTGGGAGGAATCAAAACTAGCATTATGAAAGCAAAAGTTGTGGCAGAGGACAAAAATGAGACAGGAAACTTTCTCCCACTCCGGGAGAACCCTTACAGTGTGCTGATCACGGATAGAATTGGGGCTGGATATATGGAAGAGGGACACATGCCAATAAGGAGTCTAAAACATTTGACATCTCCCACTGGCCTGGAATGAACAGGAAAGTGGTGTTTGGTGATTTCCTATTAATATGGAAGCAGGAAAGAGTAAGGAGAACATTTGTCAGGTTCGGCTGAGAAATGTGTGCACCAAATCGTTTTCTGAACTGTAATTCACCCACTCCTAATGATTTTCTGTGGAAATAAAAGATACTTTTATTTAGAAGAGGACCTAGAGATATCTTTAAGACTTGTGGAAACTTGGGAATTAAAATTCAGTAGGTGGAGCATTAGTTATCTTATTGCACCACGTGTCAGTGGTTGCACCCAAAACTTTGTGGTTTAAGTTTATTATAATGTACAGTTCTGGATTCGACCAGAGTCATGGTGGCTCCTGCTTGTAGTTGGTTTGTGGTTGAAGCTGTAGCCATCCAAAGGCTCAACTGGGCTACAAAATCTGCTTCCAAGATGACTTCTTCCCTCACACGTCTAGTATATGGGCCAGGATGTCTGGAATAGCTTGAGGCTGATTAGTGACTATATTTTCTTTTGCATTCCCTCTGCATGGTGATCTTGGACTTTTCACAGAATGAGAGGCTCAGTATAATTGGAATTCTTAGAGTGGCTGATTTTTCTCAGAGAAATTGTTCTAGGGGAGCAAGAGCAGAGCTATGAGCCTTCTTAATGACATAGTGTTGGAAGGCACAATGAATTACCTCTACTGCATTCTATTGGTTACTTAAGAGCTATAGGCGATCTTTGCATGACCACTGGACTTGTGTTTCTACAATAGAATTTAGTGTTCCTTAAAAATATCCTCTTGCAAAAGGATACTTCTAAAGATTACTTCTAAATGAAGAGGAATCTGTTTTGTTTCTTTTTTTTGTCAGAAATTCACTGGAATAGACCTCAACTTTAGAAAATAGTTATTGAAAAGTTAATCATATTCATGCTGTCTAGAGAGGAGTTTGAGTAATATCAAGATGTTTTATACTGACATAGATATGGATACACTTCAAATTAGATTTTCAAGAAAGTAGTTGGAGGAGAATAAATGAAAGATGAGGAAGAAGCCCAACCAGGGAAAAGCTAGAGGAATCATATTGGAGCCTGCTGGAGTGTGGCGAATGCACTTCAAGGAGTGCAGATCTGGTGTCCCTGATGCCTAGTACCATGTCCAGTAGGGTTAGGAGGAGAAACAGGTGATTCTGGATTGTGTAGATTGCTTTCTGAAATGTGTTTAGCCACTTATGATTTTTTGTGAATAAGAGTGACATTTTTAGAAACAGGTATTTCTTTAAGGTTATGATAATTTGGCCATTGTCATAATTCAAGACATGAAAGTAAGGGGGCATTTGATTCTTTGAGTCTCTGCTAAAGCTACTTTTGCCCAAATTTTTAGCCTGATAGATGCTTCTTCTTTGAAGAGGACAGGAAGTCAGAAGGATTTCTAATTCTTCTTCTAATTCTGGCCATTAAGGAAGTAGTGATTAATGCGGGGTACAAAGAAGGCCAATAGAACAGAGCTCCATTGAGAAAAGGTTTATGAGTGCCAGAGAAAGCAAGGACAATCGAAGCATGCCAGAGATGTCAAAAAGTTCAGAGAAATGCGGAGCACTGCTATTTCAGTGGCATAATACCCAGGGAAGGAAGGATGGCCCATGCGGTACAGAAATGCACAAAAAATACACTTCTGATTCTGAAAGGTAGTGCCACGGAAGGAAGGCTGCATCTTCCTCCTGTCAGTAGTCTCCATTAGCCCCCTATCTAATAATTGAAACAATAATAGAATATTATTTATTGATATTAATAATAGCTATACCTTTTCTTTTTTTTTTTTTTTTTTTGGTGCCGGGGATCAAACTCAGGGCCTTGTGCTTGCAAGGCAAGCACTCTAACAACTGAGCTAAATCCCCAGCCCCTTATTTTCATTCAAATATGAAAACTTCATACTGCTATTTTAATTGGTCTGTAATGTGTATACAATATATAAAGATAATTTGCTTAATATTATTGCCACCTCAAAATAAGACCTAGCCCTTTTTTAGTCATATGGCTACCATCTCTAAGCTTTTTCTACAATTCTGGAGCCAACACATGACCGTCCAATTGCTAATCATCTGAATGAGCAAATAGAGGGACTTAAAAAAAAAAGGAGTTAAGATTCCTAAAAAATACAAGTATACATAGATAACAATAACAGGGTAGCTAGTATATATCTGTAGGGATGGTGTCATGAAAGCTAAAATCCCAAGTGAGAGTTAAAAATGACAAGGACAAAAATAGATTTTTGTAATGCCATGTTCAGAGCAAATAAAAGTTAACAAAATGTTGCATGTTCAGCAAAAACATCTGATCTCACCCACATTTTGCTTTTTGTTTTTTGTACCATGAAGAATTGTCTTTGGATGTCCAAAAGTAGAATGGATAATGGTAAAAGGTATATTGGGGATTGGAGATGGAAGGTGGTATTACAAGAGAACTTCTGGATTTTTAAAGTGGGGTTTCACAATCAGGACCATAAAATTTGTCTTTGTAGCTTCCCAAGCTGATGCTCATAATTGTTGTGGAAGAATGTAGAAGGAAGAAATCCCAGAAGACTAGAGTTGGGCGAATGTACACATTTTCCAATATTCAAATGGGGGAGTGGGCAGAAAGTAGAGCTCATAAAATACCTGCCAGTAATCTCAGTGTTAATTTCAAGTAGAATTATGAGTTAGTCCAGAAGTTGAGTGCTTTTGTTTATATCTAGATGTCCCACCCAAAGCATCATGCACTCATAGGTGGAGCTTTTGGGAGATGACTGGATCATGGGTGTGTAATATTCATCACTAGATTAGTCCACTGGGTGGTTCATAGCTGGGTGTAATGTTGGGAGGTGATGCCTGGTTCAGAAAAGGTGGGTCATTGTGGGTGTGCCTTGGATATAACCTGCTTCTTCCCTTGATCCCTTGCTGCTTCCTGTCTGCTTTACCATGAGCTGCTTCTCCTCTGCCATGGGTCCAGCTGGCTATGGACTGAAACCTCTACAAACTATGAGCCAAAACAAACCTCTCCTTCTTTAACTTGTGAGTGTCGGGTATTTTGTCCTAGCAAAGAGAAGGTAACTAAGACATTGAAGTAGGGAGCACTGGGATCTGGCAAGGAGATCAGTCCAGTGGATCTTGCTTTCTTTCTGAGTGGGTCTTAGACCATAGATGAGAGAAGTATGGTAGGTATCAGCAACTCGGACTTTGACAGGGCATAAGACATTTCTCCCTCTGACTACTGCTGTCAATTTATGTATCCTGAAAACATTTCTGAGTGACTTATCATGTGTGAATTGTAGAGGACTTAAAAGTTAACAAATATGATGTCAAAACACTCACAGGATTGGTGAGAGATAATACAGAAATAACTAATGATATAAAACAGGGATTGGTAAACTATGACCCATGAACTAAATGCAGCTTGTCACCTATTTTTGTAAGCCTAATTTTATAGGGGTGTGAGTGTGTGTGTGTGTGTTACTAGGGATTGATCCCAAGGCCTTGAATTGAGCTATATCCCCAGCACTTCATTATTTGTTTTGAGACAAGGTCTTGCTAAGTTGCCCAGGTTGGGCTAGATCTTGCAGTCCTCCTGCTTCCATCATCCATGTCATTGAAATTGCAGGTGTGTTTTACTGTACCAAGCTTACAATCTTTTTAGACAAATTTTTAATTTAAAAATTTAACTGAGATATAGAAACATACATTTTTACTTGTTTATACCATGTGATGTTTTGATACACATATATTTTGTGCGATGTTCAAATCAGGGTAACAGCATCAATCTCCTCTAACAACTTCTTTCTTTATGCTATAAATCTTCAACAATCCCTTCTAGTTTATTGCTAAGTAAAATTTTACTGAAACATAATCATGTCTATTCATTTATATGTTGTCTACATCAACCTTCACGCTGAAGTCGAAGGGTTGAATAGTTACAACAGAAATGAAAGAAGTTCCCTCTTGTGCACAGTTAATATATTCCAAGATCCCTAGAGGATGCCAGAAACCACACACAGTTCTGAACCGTAATTTAATGCCTCCTTTGTCTTGACTAACTTACCTGCACTGTGGCCATAGCTTCTGCTGTTTGAGGTGTGGTGGTAAAATTATCATGAATTTTTTTCCTTCCTCACAATTTCATGGACAGAAGATTTGCTCTTACAGAGTTTTGCAACCTCAGCATATCACATTTTTCTGTCCTTAAATCAACAATTTTCACCTTTTCACATAACGTAAGCACTTTATGGCTTCTTTTTGGCATATGCAAATTGTCAGCATCACTATTCTTGCACTTTGGAGCTATTTTTAAATAAAATAAGCGTTACTTGAATATAGTACTATGATATCATGACAGTAGATATGATAAATGAGATGGCTACTAAGTGATAAATGGTCACGTACCATATGCAGTGTGGAGAGAAGAGAAGTCAATTAATTGTGATGATGGTATGCATTTGAGAGGGCTTCAAAAAGTAGGAGCAATTGAGCTAGACCTTAATAATATGATGGAAATTTTCGGAAGAAGGGGCTAGACTGCTCTCTCTATTTTCTTTTTCCTCATGCCACAGCTTCCTTACTGGTTTTCCTCTTTCTTTCATTTTGTTAAAGTTGACTTTTCAGTATTTCATAAAGGTTTGACTCTATATGTTTCATGCTTTAAGTCAATTTGGATACAGAGATCAACAAAAGAAGGAATCTGTAAAATAAGGCAGGCAGTGATATTGCTGTGATGAAGTGGTGGCCAGCAGTTCTTCATTTAGGTATCAGATATCCAGGGAAGGGGGCAGAGTGATGTCTGGAATAATGACCTGAGTTGGGAAAGATGTGGTGGTGGAGTTTTAGAATGTGGCACATCTGTTCTCACAAGAGGTGGCAAGCCAGGCAAGGCACTGGTCCGACATTATCAACGGGAAAATGAGAGATCCAGGTCTCAGGCCTGCTCCCTGGCTTGCTGAAGCAGATGAAGAGCTAGATGTCATTTCTCTTGCCAGTGACAGAAGTTTAGAGGTCCAGCAGACCTGTTGGATGACAGAATAAGAACACAGAAGATCTGAGAAGGCAAAGGAAGCATGGATTTAATCGAAATTAACAGAGACGTGTGGAAGTTTCTTTTTGGGTTTGGAAAACCGAATGTCTGTCACGGGATAAGGTAGAGGTGGCATCATCATGACATGAGGCAGGAAGCTGTGTGCTTGTGCTTGTCTTAAACTTTGGCCTGTGTTCATGAGGAAAATAATACCCAGGAGGAGGAAGGTGGTCATTTCCCCTCTACCCTTGGCTGGAGACAGGACACTAGGAACAAACATTCTGGTGACACATTTTGAAAGAATCAGAATGGAATTTAGGAACAGATAACCAGGACCAAGAGGCATTTGAGATGGGATATCATGGAAGGAACCTTATTCAGACTGAAGAACAGTGGACTCAGGGGGCACACACACCAGCTGCTTTCAAATATTTGTCTCATTGTGCTGGTTTGGGACTTGTATTTACTTCAGAAGAATTTGAACTAATTTGTGTGTAGGGGTAGAGTTCTCTGAC
Source organism: Hystrix cristata (assembly GCA_004026905.1). Taxonomy (NCBI): domain Eukaryota; kingdom Metazoa; phylum Chordata; class Mammalia; order Rodentia; family Hystricidae; genus Hystrix; species Hystrix cristata. The sequence goes on from PVJO010025960.1 coordinate 17,422, forward strand.
AATAGGGTATCTGGAGTTTGGGTAAGAAGCCTCAGAAAGGTCTCAGTCTTTGCTAAACAGTCACATGGTGTACTTGGCCAGATAAAGATGAAAATTGAGGGTGGTGCATAAGAGCCTTCTCAACTTTTTTCTAATTTGACCCTCTTAATAAGCAGCAGGCATGACAAAATCGTACAAGTAGTACAGAACTGTTTCTTGTCCTCGGTTTTGCTTAGTGCTGGATAATTTAGCTCTGGTTTTGAAACCCTGCCCTTGAGGTTGTATCCATTTTGTACATCTTAGTGTGGAGTTGGATGTTCTTCTTAGCCATAGCTTTTTAGACCAGTGTGGTTCCAGCATCTTCTGAGTGCCTATGATGCACCACCTTTGGCTATTACAATTTAGTGAATTGTCTCATTAAGTGTATTTTTCTACAGCCTGATGCTGAAGCCATTATCTCATAATTCTAACTTACTTTCCTACAGTTTTTTTTTTTTTTCTGTTTCTGAGAGAAGCCAAAGGGAAATTCATACAGCAGTAATGACTCCTTGGCCTCTGTATTTTCCAGTCATTGCTTTTCCAGATCAGTGGGGAAACTCTCTAATCTCCCGTTAGCAACCAAGCCAGCATCTCCTTTTTTTTTTTTTTTTTTTTTTGGTGCTGGGAATTGAACTCAGGCCCTTGTGCTTGCAAGGCAAGCTCTCTAATCACTGAGCTAAATCCCCAGCCCCCAGCATCTCCTTTTTACTTCCATGTTGGTTGGTGCTCTTTGAAATTTGTAGATAATTTAAGTACAATTGTTAAGTGTGTTCATTAACCACTTCACTGAAGCTCGAACTCATAAACTTGGTTCAGAACACAAACAACGTCCTGTTACAGGGGCCATATCTCTTGCTAGTAACAAATCTAAGCTTAACTAGCATGTGTATTTCTAAAACACAGCCCATGAAATTTAAATGATTATAAGAACAGAACCATAATGAAATTTCATCCCATTATTTTATTTCTCTTAGATTATACTCTTGTCTTGCTTATAGGATATTCTCAGGAATTAGGCCCAAAACAATAAAGAATGGTGTGATTTTCTGGAATCTGGGAGAATTTTAGAAAGAAGGTTTTGGTGGGAATGTCTTTATTGTTCTTTCACTGACACTTTGGGATTGCTTACTTGGCTTGGACCGGATCTTAAGTAAAAATTCCTGCTTCTCACATTCTTGACTCAAATAAGAGAAAGCTGCCACGAAAATCCAAATGGTCCTATGGCTTTTGGGAAAAGAGAAGTTATATGAGTTTAGGTCTGAAATCAAAGGAAGAAAGTTTTTCTTGTATGTAAATCACCAGCAGATCTAGCAACAGCGTATTCCACTTAGTAAAAAAAGAACACTTTTATTTTTTAATGGTTGAGAACAAAGAAGAGACCCCACACTGCCGGAGAACTTTTCTTTCTCTCCAGCTGAGCACGTGATGTAGTTTCATCTGTCCAGCACTGATGAATACCAGGTTTGTACAAGGGCTGCCCCCGGGTGGTGTGAGAGTGTGAAGGTGACCCTGAAGCAATACAGTTCCTGTAGAACCTGGTAGCAGAGAGAAAGGTCTCGGTAGTCGGAGCAGGAGACCTTCTCTCTCCGTGTCAAACAAGTCAATGAAACTTGGCTCAGTCTGAATAGAATGGGACCGCTGGGATCGTCGCGATGCTAGACTGAGTAACAAACCGAACTAGGCTTTTGTTCTGCTCACCCAAGTTTTCTTCCAGTGTATTAATTGTTTGCTGTGATTCATATTCTCTTCTGACAAGATGGCAAATGGGAAATGTGGGATTAATTAAAATAAGTGTGTGGTTTCAATTATTGCAATCTGTTTCCCTGAGCTGAATGCCGTTATCAGAGAAAACCTGAAGAAGGGGTGCATTTGGGCATAGAGGTCAAACAGCCTTTTAGACTGCCTTTTATAACAAAAATTAAACTCAAGGAAAGGGACTGAAGAAAATAGTTTTGATAGTTTTTTTTTTCTCCCAGAATTTAAAATAAGAATTTCATATCATTGGTTTGGTACAAATTTTCTAAGCCATTATCATTATACATAAACTGATCAGGAGGGTTTATAACTGAATTTATACTTGGGTTCCACATGAAAATGTCAATTCTGCCTCTTTTTGAAAATAACATTGCAGTTATAGTTGATGAAAAGAATATTCTTTGTAACTATGACTATACATCTCTGAAAATTTTTTCCATAGAATAAATCTTTGGAAATTCAATAGTTGCTCTCTTACAAAGTCTAAAAAGTACTTTATGACAAATAACTGATATTTATTATTATTAAAATATAATAGTAATGTTCCTCATGTATATTATAGATAATAGATAAAATTATATAAAGAAAAGAGAAAACTGCTTTTGCATTTTCACAAGTCTGGGCTATCTTTTTTTTTTTAATTTACCCAAAACATGTATTGGTACATTGTAGATATACATAATGATCACATTCATCATAGTTAATTTGTACCTGTACATGATATATCTTTGTCCCCTCCCTTCCCACCCCTCCCTTCCACTTTTCTTCCCCTCCTTATTTACAATAGCTTTATTTACATTTTTCCATTTTTTCCTCTTTTTCTTTTCTTTTTCCCTTCCTTCCTTTCCCCCTCTTCCCTCTCTAGTTCTCTTCCTTTTGAATATTATCTTTCTTTTTCACAGTATCTATTATGTCTTTTTATCCTTATTTACACTTATGCTTTCTCATATCAGAGAAACAATTCAATATGTACTCATGTGTGTCTGACTTATTTCACTTAAGAGTATGTTCTCAAGGTGCGTCCATTTATCTAGAAATGTTTCAAGTTTATCCTTTTTATGGCAGAGTAGTACTCCATTGTATAAAAAACCACATCTTTAGCCATTCTTTAGTTGCTGGGCATTTGGGTTTTTTCCAAGACTTAGCTATTACAAATTGTGCTACTATAAACATGGTTGTGCATATATTGCTGTGGTATGATGATTTTAATTCTTCTGAGATGATACCAAGAAGAGGAAAAGCTGAGTCAAATGGAACCTCTAGTTATAGTTTTTTAAGGAATCTCCACACTGATTTCTGCAGTGGTTGGACCAGCCTAGATTCCCACCAACAGCAGAGGAGGGTTCCTTTTTCCTCACAACCCCGCCAGCATTTGTTATTGGTTGATTTCTTGATAACAGCTGTTCTTTCTGGAGTGAGATGGAATCTTAGCGTTGTTTTAATTTGCATCTCTTGAATGATCTGAGCTAATCTTTGTAAATCTTCTCATCTCTTTTTTTTTGTTTTGTTTTGTTTTTAATCTTCTCATCTCTTTAAAAATAATGTATAAATGTGTGTCTGTGCTTACATTATTATTTTACACTCAATAATGTTTTTTATCATGATTTCTTTTATCATTTTTCTTTATCATTTCTTTATCATGATTTCTTTTATCATTTTTTGTTGAAACTTAAGGAAGAGCTTGGTTTTTATTAATATGTGTTGTACATAAGGAATACATTCATTGTGGGTAGTTGGTACATGTATATAACACATCTTGAGTTTTTTTTGTGTTCCTTCTCCCCCATCTCTTCATCCCTTTCCCATTTGCAAAAGATCTATTTTCCTGTTTCCTATTATCTATCTTTTATTTTGCTCTTTAATTTATTTATACTTTGGGATTATCATATATGAGAAACCGTATGATATTTAAGCTTGTGTGTCTGATTTATTTCACTCAACATTATGGTCTCAAGGTACGTCTATTTTCCTACAGATGAGAGAATAGCTGCAATCATAATCACCACCTAAGACTGTAATAATCTGTAGTCATTCACCAAAATCCATCTGATGCTGGACAGGCCAAGTTGGTAAGTCAAGTGGGTGTGTGATAGGCGTCACTATCCTTGCTTTGTCCAAGACTTTATGGTGGTGTTGATTTCTGAAATTCCCCAGGTTAACTATCAGTAGAGATGAGAATTCCAGTGGCCCTTATCCCATAAGGATTTTTTTTTCAGTTGCCAAGTGTCTATTTCAACTACACATTCAGAAAATGGGGAATAGCTGAAGGATGGGTCAGTGGATGAGCTGGGTCCTGTGTAATTTGGAATTGATCTAAGACTCTGACCGTGACTTAACCCTGTGACCCCTGCACAGCTCACAGTGGCATTTTAGATTTCTAAAATGAGTATCAGTTTAGGGCTAGTGTTTAAATTGCTGAGAAGTTTGGTGTTTCTTTTTATCAGTCTACAACTGGTAAATAGCTGCAGGGGGTTTTTGGGGAAATGGAAGTATATTTATGCAATTATGTGTTCTCCTTTGAGGGACATTTTATCACAAATTTAAGTAGCTAGGAAATAGACAAAGATTATAACATATCTTTATGTTTTATTAATTTATCAAATGGCAGAGTGAACATTTCTCAAAAAGATAGAGCACAGGAGCAAACATCTTGCTTTTGCCTGATTTTTCCAGCTGGAATTAAGGTCTGGGCACTTCAAGGGCAT
>PVJO010025961.1:0-21895 GCA_004026905.1 Hystrix cristata
TTTGCCACTCTACTGAAGGAAGAATGTAAATTGGGATGATTTTCTATTATCTTCCCTTCTATACAGAGACCATCATATGCACTTTTATTTTCAGATTGAACACGGTCACTCAGAATATCATTTTTTATTTTACTAAAATGTAATTTTATACATTTTGCCACTTAAAAATCTATTAAATTTGCTATTTTTAAGTCAATATCCCAAATTTCTGATTATTAGAAATGGAAATTGAACATCATATTTTTATAGTTAGAGAATCCAGAGGTACAAAACAAGTAAGCTTTTATAAAAGTGTGGGGAGCTGCTGGGTAATTCACTGTGGATTCTGAGGTGCAAGAAGAAGAAACTGGTACCCAACAAAGACATGAATAAACTCCATGGTTAGGAATGGGATGTATAGAAGAGAGTCAAGTTTTACAGTTAATCTTTGAAACTCAAATGTCCAGACATTCAAATAACATCTTCCCCACTTAGAGAAGGAGAAAAGAAGGGTTTTGGTTTGGTTATGCTCTGCTGTTTATTGGCCTATTACCTGGACTTGGTCCTCGGGGGCTCATGGGCAGGGACAACCAGACACAGGTAAATGAGTTCACCCTGCTGGGCCTGTGCAGTGACCGGCACACTCAGGTCTCCCTCTTTGTTCTGTTCCTGGCCATGTATCTGCTGACTGTCCTAGGGAACATCCTCATCCTCCTCCTTATCAGGCTAGACAGCAGGCTCCACACGCCCATGTACTTTTTCCTGAGTGTCCTATCATTTGTGGACATCTGCTATACTAACAGCACTGTCCCACAGATGCTCGTTCACTTCGTGTCCTCCCGGAAGTCCATCTCATTCTGCAGGTGTGTGCTCCAGCTCCACGTCTCCCTAGCAATGGGCAGCACGGAGTTTTTCCTGCTGGGCACCATGGCCTATGACCGCTACGTGGCAGTGTGCCACCCACTGCACTACACGACCATCATGCGCGGAGGGCTCTGCCTTGGCCTGGCTGCCGGCTGCCTGGCGGCTGGTTTCATGAATTCACTGATGCAGACGATCCTCATCTTCCAGTTGCCTTTGTGTCGTGACATCATCGATCACTTTGCCTGCGAGATGCTCGCTGTGCTTAGGCTGGCCTGCACAAGCATCTCCTTCAACAAGATCATGGTGGCCGTCTCGGGGTTTCTGGTGATCATGCTGCCCTGCTTTCTGGTCCTGTTCTCCTACGCTCGCATAGTTGCCGCCATCCTGCACATCCGCTCTTCCCAGGGACGCCGCAAAGCCTTTGGGACCTGCACCTCCCACCTCACCGTGGTGTCCATGTGCTTTGGAACAGCCATCTTCACATACATGAGGCCCGTGGGGGGCTCCTCCGCAGAGCAGGAAAAGATGGTTGCGCTCTTCTACGCTGTAGTGACCCCGATGCTTAATCCCTTGATCTACAGCTTGAGGAACAAGGATGTGATCGGTGCCTTACAAAAAGTCTTGGGAAAGTTTAGTGAAAAAGGATAAAGATTTAAAGAAGAGTCCCTTCTCTCCAGCAGTCAAAAGAAAGCTATTCCAGACAAAGAGGAATGGTGGGTGTGTTCTTTCTCTTAAGGTTTTCTGTCCAGGTGGATCGGTTTTCATAGCCTGGTTCACTTGTCCTCACTGCCCAATAAAACATGTAGAAACAGAAACAAAACTCTCTCCAGTGGTTACGGTGGACTCTGCTTCTGTTTGCAGGTCAGACTGTGAGCTTCTAGCGACTATATTTAATTCTACCATATTTAATTCTGAGTGCCTCAGCAATGTTATTGAATTCCTACCGACAAGTGATTTATCGACACTTCCATTACTATGTTAATTGTCTTTTATGAAGTATATGAAGACCATATAAATTGAGATTTAGAACTTTAGAAAATAAGTTGTTTCTTAGAATCTCATCTACAGAGTTAATCACTTAATGGTCCTCTTCATGGAACCTTGTCACTTGCACTTTAAAAATTACTCTTTTTAAGGTCTTTTTTTAACTTTCGTTTCTTCCTTGCTTTTTGGATACCTATTCTAATGAGTTCAACTTATTAATTACATATGAAAATGTATATCTATTTAAATGCATTATACTGCTAAGTATGACATTATGTGTATGTTTCTCTGTGTAACATTACACTATAAGATCCACTACTTCTGTTCATGCAGATTCATGGTGCTCACAATGTTCTAGCTATCATGCTCAGTGGGGCACCGAGCCCCCATGTGAAAATATCTTCTGGGTAAGTGCACAGGACTCAAGTTTTTAGGTTACAGATAATGTCTGGAAAATGATTGTAAAATTTTCCCTTCTGTGGACAAGTCTTCTTTTTATAGGTACAAACTCAGCAACATTTAGCATGCTTTGAATGTTTCCGGCCTAAGGGAGATGACATTACTTCATTTTGCCCGACTTCAGTACAGTCTGCTAGTTGTGTACTGCCTTCCTGATTCCTGATTCTTGCCTGCTGCATCCCAAAGCATCCTGTCCACCGGGTCCTCATCACAGTTCATGACACTCTCCTCTTGCCTCCTCCAGTTCTTCACCCAGCTAACGTCTCTTCAATAAGATCCACACAATTGTCTCTTTGTTCAAGGGCACATCCTCCCTGGCCTCCACTCCCTTCCCCCTCACCTTGTTATTTTCCAAAAAATTTATCTTTCCTGACATACTTTGCAAATAACTCATTTTTAAACACCTGCCTGGGACCTTTACCCCAGATGGCAGGACTGTGTCCAGTCACTAATACCCTCCAGCTGGAGTCTACACTTGTACCTGTCTCGCAGTAGGCGTGGGGTAAAACATTTTCTGTGTGAATCAGATTGTCAGTCATTTGAGTTTCTACTGCTCTACACTGCATCTTTTTTTCTCTGCCAAGTTTTCGTTTGGGATTTCTGCCATTTCTTTGTTGGTGTGTATAGTAGAGTTATTAGTTCTGTTCTGTTAGAGCCATGGCAAATACATATTTTGTCTGTCACCTCTCAGTTAACTTGGTCTATAGAAAACCAGGCATGGTGGTAAATGTCTACAATCCCAGCACTCTGGGAGGCTGAGGTAGGAGGACACCTAATTAGAGCCCAGCTTGGGCACTTTAGCCACTTAGCAAGACTCTGTATTAAAATAAAAAATGAAAAAGAGAGGGAGATCCAGTTCAGTGCAAAGGGCCCGGGTTCAAGAAAAAAAGAGAAAGAAAGAAAGAAAGGACTCCTTTGTCCATAGACTCCTTTGTTGAAGAGCAGAAATCCTTCATCTTGGTGTAATCAAATTCAATATAGTTTTGTTTCATGATTTGTGCTTTGGAAATTTTGTTTTTTTCTGAAATATGTGCCTGCTCCTAGACCATGAAATGCTACATTCTTTATTTATTTATTTATTTATTTATTTTTTTTTTTTTTGGTGCCAGGGATCGAACTCAGGGCCTTGCACTTGCAAGGCGAGTGCTCTAAACACTGAGCTAACTCCCCAGCTTGTTTCATTAACTTTTAACTTTCACCGTTCACAGTTAGTTCTTTAGTACACTGATATGCATTTTTACATACATTTAATTGCAGATCCACCCTTACTTTGTCCGCACAGTGGCACATTTATTCAACAATCTTTTCTCTACTCCTTCATCGGTAGTAACTGTAACTCATGTTTTTAACAGAGGAAAGAACGTTTTTGAACTCTCAAATCATTTTTGTGTTTTGTCTGCTCTTGCGCTATGCAAATCTACTATTCTATTCTAAAAGCTATTTTAGTTGTGCAGTAAGTCTTCATACATAGCATGCAGTATAAAAGATAAGGTAGGCAAAGTCATCTTTTTCAAAGCTAATTCCGCTATTTAAAGAGGAATTAATTCCATACAAATTTTTTAGTAATTTTATTAAATCTCCCAGAAGATCACTTGTAATTTTGACTAGGTTTGCAGAGAGTTTGGAGTCACTTTCGATGCCAATCTTTATAATATTATGTTGTTTTAGTCAAAGCACGAACTATCTTTATAGTTAAGCAGAAAATCTGCAGTACTGTGTTGCGTGTTTTAGTATCTTTTCCATATTTCTTCACTGAATATTCATGAAATACTTGTCACTTCCAGGCACTTTCCTAAGTGTGTGGATGCCCTGGTGAAAAACAAGCAAAACTATTTGTTCTTAAGGAACTTGCATTCTCATCGAGGGCAACAGGCAATAAATATAGAAATAAATAAAATAGAGTATACTGAATGATGTTATTTGCTGTGGAGAAAATAAGGTAGACTAGATAAAGAATAGTGGAGCATTGAAAGTTTTGGCAAAGGGCTCCATAGAGGTAATATATATTTTCTGTTCAATAATTTCTACTTTGTAGTGTGCATTGCTTATAAGTGACATTTTAGGTTTCTTTTTTTAGTTGGTTAAAATTGATGTACAGAAATACTATTGATATCTGTAAGGTGGCCTTATATCTAGTTTTCTAATTAAATAATATATTATCAAAATTTTTTTTTCTAGACATGTAGTATACACTATGAAGAGTGATAGTTTCCTTTAAAATTTTTGTACATATTAATTTATTTGAGGCCAGGTCCTCTAATGTCTTGTCAAAATGTAATTATGAGAGTGTATAACAGCTCTTATTCCTGCTTCTAAAGAATACATCCAGAGAGTCTCCACCGAGGATAACACTTTCTGTGTATATCAGATAGTTTGCCTTTACCAAGTTAAGGAAGTCCACTCTAGTTCTGAGTTTCAAACAATTTGCAAAGAAATTGACATTGTGATTTATCAAATCCCTTTTTAACTCCTCAATTGAAAGAACTATATAAGTTTTTCTTAAGGCTCATTAATGTAGTTAATTACACCAGTCAATTTTCTGATGGTGAACTATTCTTGAATCCCTGACAATGAGTAATGTTTTATCGCGATACATGATTTTTCAAAAAATCTGTTGTGATTTACTTAGGAGTCGGTGGCCTAGCATCAGCTTGCCTGCCAGTCTTACTACTTTTTGCAAAGACTCCCATATCTGCTCACAGATTGAGAATAGCAGGAGTGGGAGCTAATGCAGAGACAAACCCACCTCCACAGCATGGCACTTACAATAGTAAATTGATTTTCTTTCCCAAGAACCTTCTATCTGCTGGCTGTCTGAACAACCAAAAACTTTTACCTGGGCTCTAAAGAAAGCTGTAAAATGTCACATACTTCACTAAAATTTGAAATAAAGAAGAGGAAATTGGATATTAGTGGGCAGCTACAAGTTTCTGACAGAGAGTAGTTGATATTATCATGTAGTTTCAAATACACAGGGATTCAATAAAGAAAGTATTGACGATAATGAGAAGTCAGGAAGGTGGCTGGGTATATGAAATCAGTAGTCTGTCCGTATTCTAGCAATGAACTAGATATATAATAGAAAAACTCCCATTTGCAATCATAGCATGAACTATAGGACCAATAAATAAGTCCAACACATATATGCAAAATTTTAATGAAAAACTCTAATTTGAAGCTTTTGCACAGCAAAAGAAACTACCAACAGAGTGAAGAGACAACCCACATAGTGGGAAAAAATTTTTGCCAGCTATTCCTCTGACAAAGGACTAACATCTTGAATATATAAAGAACTCAAAAAAATCAGACCCCCCAAATTTAAAGACCCAATCCAAAAGTGGGCAACTGAAATGAATAGACACTTGTCAAATGAAGAAATAGAAACAGCAGATAAACATATGAAAAAAATGTTCAACATCACTGGTCATTCGAGAGATGCAAATTAAAACAATCCTGAGATTCCACCTCACTCCAGAAAGAATGGCCATTAGCAACAAATCAGCCAATAACAAATGCTGGAGGGGCTGTGGAGAAAAAGGAACCCTTCTCCACTGTTGGTGGGAATGTAGACTGGTGCAACCACTATGGAAATCAGTGTGGAGATTCCTCAGGGATCTAGGACTAGAGATTCCATTTGACCCAGCTATGCCACTTCTTGGTATCTTCCCAAAAGAATTAAAAGCATCATACCACAGCGACATATGCAAACTCATGTTTATAGCAGCACAGTTTGTAATAGCTAAATCTTGGAAACCACCCAAATGCCCAACAACAGCAGAATAGATAAAGAAAGTGTGTTTTTTTTAATACAATGGAGTACTATTCTGCCATAAAAAATGATAAGCTTGAGATATTCCTAGGTAAATGGATGCATCTTGAGACCATACTCTTAAGTGGAATAAATTGGACACACATGTTTAAATATCACATAGTTTCTCTGAGTTTCAGTGAGAAACTGAAAGTGTAAATAAAGACTAAAATGTATTATATTGGGAAAGGGAATAAAATGTCCAAATGGGAAAGGGAACAAGGGAGGAGGAATGGAACAGAGGACAAGAGAAATAAGAAATGGAAAGAAAAAATGGAAACAAAGCTTTTGTAAATAGGGAGGGAGGAGGGGGTGAGGGGAAGGGGGGGAATGGGAAAAGAAGAAGCAACAAGATATGTCATGTACAGGTACAAATCCCCTATGACGAATGTTATCACTATGTACATCTAAAATGTACCATTAAAATAAAATAAAATTTAAAAAAAGAAAAACTCTAATTTGAAGACTTAAAAGGAGATCTAACATAAGTGAATGATATTTGCTTCTGCATGAAGAAGTATTACTGCAAATTTCAGATAGTCTCAAGTGGATGTTTGAACTCAAAACAGTAGCAATTCGATTCTTGGAGACATTTGAAAGTTGTACTAATTCAGTTGATTTTGAACTTCATGTGAAAGAAAAACTATCAATGAATAAACAAAAAGCATTTTGAGAAAAAAGTGAAATAAAATGCAAGTGACTATCTTAATATATCATAACATAAAGTAACTACAGTTAAAAATACGGTACTGGTATAGACAAAAATATATCAACGAATCAAAATGAAGGGCCAAATTCTCAGTATGTGAGAATCTAGATTGTCAATTCCAAACAAATTTAAGGAACTATATACTACTAAATAAACTATATTGGGACAATATAGGCCTGGCTTCTCCTGGCCTATCCTAATAGGAAAAAGAAATGACATTTTATCTATTATATACCATATAGAAAAATTAATTCTTAAAGTCTAATGGTGGGGAAGTTCATTTATGTCTTCCCTCCTATATCCATGTAAATAATGGTAAAAGAATTAGAAATAAGATAATAAATCCACAAAGTAAAAAGATTGTAAATAAGAAAGAAAAGTATTTTATGAGAGAGGTCAGCGACATTTTTTTAGGTACTGGAGATTGAATCCCGGGTGTTTGCACTGAGCTATATCCCAGGTTTTTGTTCTCCATTCTAAAGCAGTCTCACTAAGCTGCTAAGGTGCCCAGGCCGGCTGGACGTCCCATCTCCCACCTCAGCTTGCCAGAGTGCTGGGGTTGTAGACACTCACCACTGTGGCTACTCGGCTCTGCCAGGCATATTTTGGAAACTAGGAAGAGCCCTTTTCATTCTTCCCTCTTCCCCTCCTCTTCCATTTTTTCTTCTCCTGGCCTCTCCTATTCTCCCTTTTCTTTCTATTTTTTTTTTTTAAGGTCCCTGCAAACTTAGGCTCTGTTACTCTTCTCTCTCCAGGTCCAGCTCCCCTGTTGGTGCCCTGTCCACACGGAATGCCTGTGGCCATCAGCTTTGGCACAAGCGGAGGAGAAGGCAGGGATCAGGTGTCAATGCCAGGTAGCTGAGTACAGTCCAACAGGGAAAATCATCTGCAGTCATTCTCGGGGAGAGAGAGACAGAAAAGGAGTGAGAGGGGGTCTCATGAGAGCTTTTTCACACAATATGGTTGTACTTTTATTAAAACTTCTGAGAATTAAAATTCCTAAGTTATAAAACAGGACAAAGTGTCTTCCTAACCAGAACAGGAACGAAAATGTCCCCCTGCCTGCAGTTAAATCACAGTACACAAACAGAACATCCAGCAGTCGCTTGGGTTCCCTGGACCCCGAGCTACTGCTCAAAAGGATGTGCAGAAAAACAAATTGGAGGAGAATTAGAGATGTAATCATGTCTGTATGCCCACCAAGGGGGATAAAAGTGCTCCCCATTCAAAGTAGAATCAATGAAGAACAGACTTTGTTCCCTTGAGAAATTAAAGATCGGCAAGTTCCTTCCCCTACCCCGGGGACAAACAAAGCAAAATTCCATTGGCAAAACTGAAATGTAGGTTAGGGTGTGAGGTGCAGAAGTGACCAGACAGAGGAGGAGGGAGCAGAAAAGAAATCTAATAAACAAAACATAATTGGTCCCTCGAGATTTCCTTCCTAAAGTTTGAGAAAGTTACCTATTCCGGTTGCACTGTCTTCAAATTCCAAACTTTCCCAGTCTTGCTTGGCATCCTCCAAGACATGAAGGGTTTTCTCCACTCTCCGAAGGTGAGTCAGCCATTTTAAAAAGCATTTATTTAGGGACGTGAATTATAAAACAAGTTTCCTTCAAACCTAAAGATATGGTGGCTTGATATAATTGTCCTCCAGTGAAAATCTGGCCTCACAAACTTTGTTCTAGGTATTCAAATTAGGGAGGCAGAACTTGCCAAAGGATTTAAGGGTTCCTGACCTGTGATGGGGCCCAGCCTCCTAATAAATCAGCCCTAGAGTCACAGCCTTATTCTTTGCAGCCTTTTCTTTGCCAGGTATCAGCTCTCTCGGGAATCAGCTCTTTGTTTTTATACTCACTTTCTGCTTGGTGAACAATTCTAAGTAGCATCCGTGTCTAAAATGCTGCCTACTACTGCTCTGCTAGAGCTGGTCAGAATATAATGTAGTTCTTACGTCACAATGTCCACACTTACGTGCCAAATAGCTAGCTTAGCTGGTGTACGTTTCAAAAATATTCTTATAGTTTCAAGGTTATTACCACTTGAATATTCTAAATAAATCACTTTTGTTACTTTTCGAATTATCACTATAAAACTATGTGGTTAAACCTCTTGAAGAGGGATAATTTTACTATCTCATTTTTATAATTTCACTATCTGGATTTTATAATACAAAAAGCAGATATGCTGCATTTTAGGGGAGTATTTGCTTTTCCATAAATCACCAACCCCACACAAAGGGCACTTTAAAATGCAAATATAATGCTCGAGGTGCATGAAAATGATCCAAAGACAGGTGTTATGGTAGAACCAAATACAGGTATTTCTACTTGAAATAAAATTTTGGGCTGGCTGCTCATTGGAGCTGGGTTTACTTGATTCTCAATTTTCTAAGTATTCCGCCGTAAAGAAGAGAAGAGACAACATGACAGTGTAATCATGGCAAACAGCCAGTCAGGCACGGAGCAAAGAGGGCAAGAGGCTGCCATCCACAGAAGTGGATAGGCCTGGGGGCCTAGCTTAGTCTTCTGCTCATGTCTGCTGTTTCCCCCTGTTCTTTGTGCTCTCTGTGTGTTTCTCTGAGTTTTCTTATCTATGTCTCACATTTATCTTTTTTTTCAGAGCCGCTCCAAAAGCTGTGAGGGATGAGTGTTTGTGATCATCTCCAATATGCGTTGGCAATGCGTGGATGATTCTGCTGAAGTATTCATTACCCTTTACGAAACAGGTTGTAATTTAGTGGCTGAAGAACAGAAATTAATCTGGTATTGAAATGATTCGGTAATACTGTGGATGTGCCTTAGATATGTAAGTGTTTTTATGTCTTCTGCTTTGGGTCTGGAATTTTGATTGTTATAATGTAAGTGAAGAAAAAATATTGCATGGGGATGTTCTAAAGTCCACACTGTTCAAATATTCTGAGAATCCACTCATCTCCCTGGTAACTATTTTGAGCAAGATTTTCATGCCAATAGACCCAGATTCCTGAAAACCTTCACTGTAAAGGGCTCAGCAAAACTCTGGGACTAGGTAACAAGGCTAAAAAAGTATTGGAAGTGCTGGTGTATAAAATACTAGACAATTTTAAGAGTTTACAAATAGATTAAATGCCAGTGACATGATACCCAGCGTATTCTTGTCCCCAGGTCCTCCCTTCCTCTCTCTTTTTCTGATTTCTGGCTGCCATGGGATGAGCAGCTGTATTTCACCAGGCCTTCCCCCATGCTTGTCTGCCTTGGAGCCAGCCGACAATGGGCTGAATCCATGTGCCAAAATAAACCTCTTCTCCTCCGAGTTGCAGATGTTGGATATTTTGTCCCAGTGAATAACCCAGGAAGCCCTCTTTTGAGAGTGTCTTTTCATGGCTATCTCTATGTCCTGAATCGATTCAAAATGTTTATAGCAATTTCTGTCAAATAAAAACATTATGATACATCTTTATCCACCTTACTTGCCAGATCTGGCACTGTGCAACTTCTGGCTCTTCCCCAAAGTCAGAATGACCATGAGCATTTTCAATCAATTCAGGACACTGAGGCACCCGCTGTGGCACATCTCAGGACACTCATGAAAGAGGACTTCCAGAAGTGCTTCAGAAAGTAACAAGACTATGGGATAAGTGTGCACAAAGCAAGGGGGAGTATTTGGAGGGAGATTCATGGCAACATCTATTACTGCAATAAATTTTAAAAACTAGTATTTCACCTTTTTTTTAAAATCATAGTATGAATGTACATGCTGAGAACACCCAAAGATTTGCTGTCTCAATGCTCTGTTTGAGCTCTAAGAAGACAGGACTGAGAAAAGGTGATTTATAGCCAGGCTTACACACAATGAGGGAAAAATGATCAGTACTGTATTCCTTTAATGAACATGATGCTTTATACAAACTTCTTAGAAATTATTCCTCCTACTTTGTTATAGTTTAGGTTTTTATAGGTGATTTACATAGTTGCCTAATTCATTCGTTTCAGTCCTATCACAAAATAGTAAGCATAAAATAACTATTAATTCCTTCATCTGTCAGTAATTCTTCTTTGGGTGTTGGAGATAGAACTCAGGGCCTTGCCCTTGCTAGGCAAGCACTCTTCCACTGAGCTAAATCCCCAACTGTCAGAAAATTTTGAAAAGAGAGAGAGAGAGAGAGAAGGAGAGAGAGAGATTCTCTTCTAAAAGTGCAATTTTCCAGATATCTTCAGCCGTCCTATTGGGTGGAAAGGAGAAAATAAAAGAAGAGAAAAATTAAACACTCCCACATGAAGAAAATATAGTTCAAATCTTTAGATTTAAAATAATATCCCTAGAGAAAATAATTTTAATAAATTACTTGGAAAACTCTCTGGCCCATCAAAATGGACCTAATGACCATCCCTTAATCCACATATTCTGAAAATGGTAAATACAGGAAGACACACATAAGGAAGAAAGCATTTGGATGGGGAGGGATATACAGATATTGTATTTATCAGTGTTTCGTAATGTGGTCTCTTTAGCCTTTGGCAGATCTCACCAAAGCACTGGAGGACTAGAGTACACTTAAATCAGGGTAAGAAAACACTGTAGACATTAGCAGTTCATATTTGTATCATGGCTTTCATGACTAGGAAATTTTATAATTAGCATAGTGAGTATAGAAGAAACATCTTTTATGCCAGTGTAAAATATGGCAGAAACTTATGTACAAGTAGATATGCTACAGTGGAACATTTATAAGAAAGAGAACACAAAATAATTAAGACAACGCTTTTAATTATGGGGCTAAAAATTAACTGAACATTCTAGCAAATACCAGTTTTGATTACTGACAACCTATTTGCTGGGAATCCCAGCAAATGTTCATTTGTTAATATGTTCATTTGTTAATAAGGTTTCTTTGTTCTTTGTTAATGTTTATTTTGTTTGTTCTTTTTTGCTACTGAGTTGCACATATTACCTACATATTTTTGATATTAGCCTCTTATCAGATACATGGTTTGAAAATATATTCACCCATTCCAGAGATTGCCTTTTCATTTTGTTGATTGGTTCTTTTGCTGTACAGAAGCTTAATAAGGTGCTAAAATCAACAAACAAATAAACAATATTATTACCTATATACTGAAATTAATGCTTCATCTCCTATCCTCCTGTCTTCACTGGTGAAAAGGGATTCATTCATAGGAAATGAACAAACTCTTTCTTCATTGTGAGAATATTATTATTAAATAGAAACCTGACAGTATTAAACATTTCATTAAATTCTCCTCAGGGGACATGAGAGATTAATTTTAACATCTACGTCATGCAAGATTTGATCTTTGAAGCCTGACATTTTGGGTTGGTCTCAGGTAGGTGGAGAAAAAGGTTTCTACTTGACACTCTAAAAGTAAAATTGCAAGATAAAGAAACTCAAAATTGTTTAGTAAGACAATGCATAAAAAGATTGTTTAAAATATTCAGGGTCTTATCAATGCATTTCACTGTAGAAGTGTGAATACAGTGATGGATGAAGTCTGTAAATAGGACAAAGAGAGTGTAAATGGTACCAAACATTGTTCAGAATTTAGAAAAATATCTTTCATTTAAAACAAGGACTTTCTTACCAAAAAGATGGACTTTTTGGTCATAACTACTAAATCAAATAGGATTTGAAGTCTAAAATACTTCATTAACTTCTTTCCCGAATTTAAGAGCAGATGTTTGGGAGAACATACACTCTGCTACATTGAATTCTGAGAATGTAACTTCTTTTCCTTCTTAATTTTTAGCTACCCAGCTAGGTCCCATTGTAGTCCTCAACAGGGACATGTTCAGATTTAGATGAATTTCAAGTTGATAAGACCCGGCCATCCATAAGGTCTACAAACTACTCTTTCAACCATGAAGCTCATGGGCCTGGATAGTATCAACCAGACATGGGTGAGTGAGTTCATTCTCCTGGGGCTGTCTAGTGACCGGGACACTCAAATTTTCCTCTTCTTCCTGATTCTGGTCATGTACTTGGTGACTATTGTGGGGAATTCCCTCATTCTTCTTCTCGTCAGACTCGACAGCAGACTGCACACCCCAATGTACTTCTTCCTCAGTGTTCTGTCCTTGGTGGACCTTTGTTATGGAAATAGTTTTGTCCCACAAATGCTGGTCCACTTCCTCTCAGCCCGGAAGTGCATCCCATTTCACAGTTGTGTGCTCCAGCTCTGGGCTGCCTTGGCATTGGGTGGTTCTGAGTTCTTCCTGCTGGGGGCCATGGCCTATGACCGCTACGTGGCAGTGTGCCACCCACTGCACTACACTGCTATCATGCACAGAAGGCTGTGCCTGGCATTGTCTGCCAGCTGCTTAGTGGCTGGTTTCCTCAACTCGCTGATGGAAACAATCATCACCTTCCAGCTCCCTCTGTGTCACAATGTCATTAATCACTTTGCTTGTGAGACCATGGCGGTGCTTCAGCTGGCCTGTGTGGACATCTCCTTCAATCGGGTGATGGTGGCCTTTTCAGGATTTTTGGTGATCGTGCTTCCCTGTTCCCTGGTCCTGTTCTCCTACGCTCGTATACTCACTGCCATTTTGTGCATTCACTCTGCTCAGGGACGTCGCAAAGCCTTTGGGACCTGTGCCTCTCACCTCACTGTGGTCTGTATGTGCTTTGGAGCTACCATCTTCACCTACCTGGGGCCGCGCTCTGCCTCCTCGGTGGACAAAGAGAAGATGGTTGCTCTCTTCTATGGGGTGGTGGCTCCCATGCTGAACCCCTTGATCTACAGCTTGAGAAATAAGGAGGTTGTGTCTGCTCTCCAGAAAATTTTAGAGAAATTCAGATAAGGAGTCTGAAGACTCTTAAGGTTCAAGACTGTACGAATTTCTTATTATCTACCATCAAGACAAAACATCAGAAATATGTAGACTGAACTCTTGCACTCACACAAATGAAGGCTACTATGGTCAGATCCTTGCATCCAAAAAAGTATTCCTTCTTATGCTTAATGAATAGCCTTATTTAAGCTAATAACTGATCATTTACATGTCAGGAATTCATGAGACCTCTTTTTAGATCTTCTTTCCTCAGGTGAGAGTGATTTTTAGACTTCATCTGCCCATGTTTGATTCTGTCAGCTTATCAATGCATAGAATGATTCCCAGACTCATCCAGCAGACCTGGCTTTTGATGCTTGCTCTGCCTCTCACTAGCTACATGATCTGGCACCTTACTAAAATATTTCATGGCTGACTTTTTCCTTTTTGTTGAATAATAAATTAAACTTAGCTTAGGGTGTAGTTGTAATTGCTCTAAAATGTCTGCCATGCAGTCGATGCTGTAAAAAGCATTCATTCTCTTCACTTACGCCGACCTCACTTCTCCATTATGAATTACAGGGAGCTTTAACTTTTCCCACTCCTGTGAAGATTCCGAATTATTGGCTACTTGAAAGATGTACTCACCTTATTAATAGGTAGCAAACAAGCTAGCTTCTCCTTGGATATGACTTCCAGAAATTACAGATGAAATTACCACAGATATTTTGAGATATCCACTGAGGTCTGACTGTTCTTGCCAAAGAGTAGAATTTTATAATAATTTTGAATAAACTATGTAAAATATACTTCATGCTTCTTTTATCTTCATAATTACTTTTATAAATATATTTGTAAAAATGAACTGGGCCCTCCAGAATTTGTAATTAAGATATCCTTTATTTAGCCTTAAACAGTGATATAGGTTAATCAAATTTCTGAGAAAAATCACATTATTCAAAAGAATTTAAACTAACTTAATTTTATATAAAATAGATATGTGTGTGTGTGTGTGTGTGTGTGTGTGTGTGTGTGTCTGCTTGTCTGGGGTGAAGAAGTGGGAATATTGACCATGAAACACATGATTTATAGCATCCATTTATTTATAATGCCATTTTAAATAAGTTGAAAAATAGGAGAAGTTTCTAGAAGGGTATATTTTACTTTTGCATAAGTTAGGGGATCTTTTTTTTCTTCCTGAGTTATTGTAACTATTCATTCTTTCAATGCTTAATTCCTTCATGATATAATTTCAAGCTTCTTCATTTATTCTTAAAACCTTCTTTCAACATTTTTGTTCTGTAGAAATGTAACTGATATGAAAATTCTTTTAAAATTTCAATTCCCACTAAAATTATAGTTGGTTTTTCTTTGTTTGTTCATGTGTTTGTTTTTCTGGTTCACTATGTCTTTCCAATGGAAAAAAAGTCAAGTTGTTCTTTTGGAAAATTTTCAAATATCACATTATGCTCCTATCTTAGGTGGCAAGGGTCTTCTGCATACTCTAAGCCTAGTGGTGGCTAGTGAAGTGCATAGTAGGTAATAGTGAATCCCTAAACATTACTGCGTAAAAAAATAAGAGAATTGCTTGTCTTTTACCAACCAAAGATTTATTTCATATATAATAAAAAACTATTCCAATTTGTGTAAGCTATATAGCTTTTTTGTTTTCACAATTAAATTTTTTTATAGAGTAGTACATACATTAACAAATGATTTAAGACTTTTATACTGTACAACAAGAAGTGTTAGTGCTGAATTTAAAAATGCCTTTAAAATATAATTGAAAGTTTTAAAAAGCCAAATTCTGTGTACTGGAAGTAAAGAACAAGCAAGCACTTGGAAGGAAAATGAATAATTTTGGAAGAGTCAGTTAATGACTATTTCAGGTCTTCATGGTTGTCTTGATTGTCCGATGAGACAGAGATTAAAGAGTTTTAGCTTTGTAATTTAATATTTATTATTACTTTTAATTTTGTATGATGAATAGGAAGATGAAAAATTTTGAGCATGAGAAAGTTTGATCCAACCTAGTTTCCCACTGAGGGACTGTTTTACAACCATCCTGGTGGTAACTCTCCACTCTTCCATGATCAGCACCTCCAGTAGAAGGGCATTGACAACTGCTAAGGATTCTTCACTTTAGAAGCCTCAGTTGATCAGTTTTTCTTCCTTACAGTAAAATTTCTTTATAAAAGTCACTTATTTGCAGTTATCATCTCTATGTTAATGGCTTACAAATTTATATTTTCATCCCATACACATGTGTGTCTTATAGGTCCCATGAGTTCAACATGCTCCACATGGTTTGCTTTCACTCTCAAAACTGTGCCATCTCATGAACTTATCGCCATTCACTAAATTATTCATGACAGAAGATCGGCAGACATTACTGGTCATCTTTCTGCTTTCCTCACTTTTCTCAGCTTAATAGTAAGTAGATATCATCAACTTAGTTCTCATATTTTTTATATTTATGTACTTTTCTCCTTCCCAACTTCAGCCTCCACAGTTCAAATCTCTATTCATCTTTCTTTGAATTACTGCAATAACAACTTAACTGATTTTCCAACATGCACACTTGCTTATCTTCGATCTTCCTCCATACATTAGTCAGAATGTATTATTTTTGCAGTTAAATGTCTGAATATACTATTCCCTCTGGAGTAAAACATTTTAATGGTATCCTGTTGCCAAACATAAGATCTACCATAGTCTAGGGCTCCTGTGTATTTTGGCCTCTGTCTGACTCCATAGCCTCATCTTGTATCCATTAATCGTCCTGTCTCTTCCAGTCATACTGGATTCCTTTCTCTTCCTTGAGTAAAATATACTGGCTTTCCCACAGTACTATATCTCTCCATTTGCTCCTTCTATTCACTTGCAAATTTGTGTAATCACAGTTTATTTCACCTTAAACAGAGCTTCCCAGGAAAGTTTCTGTCAAGCCTCTACCCATTCACCACCATTCACATAAATAGTGGTAGTACTATGTACCAGGGTCTATATTTCAACAGTATATCCAATTTTTCCTTTAATATTTGGAGTCAGTTAGGGAGATATTGCTTTTTCACTTTATAGATGAGTCAAAGGCCTGCTGACTTATTACACTGAAGTAGTTAAATTTGAACTGGTATAGGGATCTGCCTGACTCAAACCCAACTCTGGCTGTCCAAGGTTCTCTCGTCCTCCTATTTTGTGCTGAGCCCTGGAGGTAAAATGCTTCACATTTTTTTTCTTCCCAAGAAGACTTAACTGAAATTTCTTTGGAGCCAAGAGCTACCTCCTGTTCGCCTCTGTATCTGAGGGCTTAGCACAGTTTGTCTGTGTTTGTAAATGGCCAAGTTAATATCTGTAGTGTGAATAGAAGATAGATTCCATTGAAGAGGTCTGTTTTTACCTCGTGAAACAGAAAGGAGAATGCGTGTTCCTCTTTCTATGTGGCTGTACTCCTGTTGCTTGTGGAACTACCTTATCTTCCTCCAATAATCACAAATGTTTTTTAATCTTCTTAAAATGTACCAATATCACAATTTTTAACATCATCCATGCATTTTTCTAGAGTGTCTATCCTGAACTAAACAGTATATGACTCAGTCTTAGTCTAGAATAGCATACTGCGTCTTGCTTGCTTCACAAGAAGCAGATTTTCTTTTGAAATGCAAAATGCACGGTCCCACTATAGTCTTTTTACGATGTACGATATATATGTAATTAAAATGTTATTTTAAGCACACAGTTCAGGGCATTGATAATGTTTGCAATGTTGTGCACCTTTCACTGTCACCTAGACTTTCATCACCTAGATTTCTTGGGGAGGGTGATAACGATGGAATCCAGGGCCTCCATTATGCTTATCACACACTTTATGCTTGCAGCCTGACCCACATTTTTACTTAACTAATTTCCCAAGACCTGTTTTAATCACTGTGTCTAGAAGGACATCATAATACTTTGTCAAATACTTCTCAACCGTTCTATTCCGTGTTAAATTTACATAACAACAACTGTTGCTATTACAAGCCCTATTAAGTTATTAGTGAGTATCTTTCAGTAAGGGCTTCAGCTTCTCACGGACGCGCTCTTTAAGGCAGAGCTGTAATCTAGCTGTACCTTTACTAGAGCCTTGTATGTTTATTCGGAGATGGGATAAAAACAGAGGAAGGGAGGGAAAGACTGATAAACAGTCAAGCATAGAACAAGATGGTTGATTATAAGATTAGCATACACCAAAACAAATTATACCAAAATTGTTTACAAAAAGAAATTTTTTCAAGCAAAGCAAAGACTAAGGCTGAGGATTTGTTTCTGTGGCTCTGACCATTTCATGGCATCAAGACTCTACATTCTCTGACACTTAGAGATTGGTCTTTCTAAAGTTGTTTGAGAACGCCTCATGAGCAGCACACGCTAACTCCACATTCTGAACCATTAGCACGTCCATTTGGGCCTGTGAAATCCATAAGACACACCTCTCAGAAAGCAATTTCAAATGGAGCAGAGAGATTATTTGAGGACGAGCGTCTATGCAAGTCACTGCTGCCTGAGAAAGAGGTACAGTCCCCCACCGGAGCACTGCCTCCCTGGCAGCTGCGGGTCACAGGATAAGCACCCTCCAAGTTTGAACCTCCTTCTCCCTTGGTGCAGTTCTGCATCTTATCTGGGTCTCATATTATTACCAGCTGCCTGGGGGAGCCTCTCCATTCCTGGTGAGTGCTTCCTTTTCAGGAAAGAAAACTTTCATCTGGAGTTAATTATGTCTCTAAGAGATTGCTAAACAGCCTCTACTCAGAACTCTGGTTTCCTTTATGGCTAAAATGTATGTACCTTCTTATAAATTCATGTCTTGGGTTGTAATTACTCATGATGATTTAAAACTATGCTAGCTCGGGGTTGGGGATTTAGCTTAGGGCCAGCGTGAGGCCCTGAGTTCGATCCCCAATACCCAAAAAACAAAACAAATGAACAAACAAAAACTAGCCTGGCTCCTTTGTGGCTCTTCTGACAATTCAAAATTATGAATGTTCAAATAGAGAAACGTATAAAACTCAACAACTTGAATGGCAAGGTTCTTAATTGTTATGTGAAGCTACTAAATATAATAATGAATTCATTATCACTTCTCTTGAAGAGACAAATTCACAGCTGCCTCAAATAATTTCCAAATAAGAAGACTCCTCAGAGGTTTCTGAGTGCTTTGCTCTGGCCCTTCTCCCTCTCGCTGGCTTGACTCCTTCACACCTTGACCTTCCCCTGCCCTTCCTTTCTCCCTGGCTTCTTTTGTATGATAATGAAATTGAGCCCCTCAGAAGTCTAGACCTGACACTCTATCCATTTTAACTTCAGATTTTAAAATTAAGTTTAATGTCTACATTGCTAAAGCAATTACACATGCACGTGGGATGTGGGTTGAATTGAACACTGTCACTAAAGACTTTCCAAAGGTTAAGGAAGACTCAGTTTGAAGTTGCTCAGCAATTTGAGACTTTAATTAAAGCCTGTCAACCTGGATTTTTATATTTACATCAATTAGTCCATACGATAGCTCAGGAGTGGATTTCAGTGGTCATTCAGAAAGACACAACTAAAGATTTCTTAAGAGTAAACTCAAAAGGCTGAGCAGCTATAAAACTTCGTGAAAAAGTTCCTAGTCTGTTGGCCAAACACATTGACTTACTCATTACCCAACAATATATTCAACAACCAGATGTTCATTTATGATTATTATAACCATTTTGGAAAGACCTATTTCCAACATTCAGGTATTAAAATATTAACAGGTAAAACTGATAGCCTATTTGGTTTAATTTCTTAGCTGTCTTTAGGAAAATTAAAGTGCTTCAGTTAAAGAGCATTTCTTGACCTCGACTGAGAAGGTTGAGAGAAGTACTTCATGACTTTGCTGCCCTACTTGCCCTACCTGACTGACTGTCCAGATGTTTTTAAAGAAATCTAAAGAGAACGCTACTGAAGTTCTGGATTCAGATCCAGGCTTCCCAGTTCATGAACCTCTAAATGAAACAATTATCTCTCACACCAGATTCCTCAAACTTCTCCAGTTCTCTCAGGGTGCTGGCAAATATATACATCCCCAACTATTTAAGAAAATAGTGGAGAAGTTTGCAGCACAGACTTTAACACCAGTAGTAGGATTTAAATGTGTGGTCTCACATGTGTCCTGAATACCTGCCTGGACTAGGATTGCTCTTAAGAATTAAAAGGGCTTATATATGACAAACCAACAGCCAACACCACACTAAATGGTCAGAAACTGGAAGTGTTCACACTAAAATCTGGAACAAGACAAGGTTGCCTACTATCACCACTATTTCAACATAGTTCTAGAAACATTAGCCAGAGCAATTAGACAAGAGAAAGGACAAAAAAAGGAATAAAAATAGGAAAGGAAGAAGTTAAACCATCATTATTCGTGGATGACATGATACTCTACATAGAAGACCCAAAAAACTCCACCAAAAAACTTCTAGATTTAATAACTAAATTCAGTTGTGTTGCTGGATACAAAGTCAACACCCAAAAGTCAATAGCATTCCTATACACAAACAATACACCCACAGAAAGAGAAATAACAGAAGATATACCTTTCACAATTGTACACAAAAAAATAAAATACTTAGGAATCTATCTAACAAAGGAAGTAAAAGATCTTTACATCAAAAACTACAGCACTCTAAAAAAGGAAATTGAAAAGGATATCAAAAAATGGAAAGACATCCCATGTTCCTGGGTAGGAAGAACCAAAATAGTGAAAATAGCCATACTTCCTAAATTACTATACAGATTTAATGCAATTCCAATGAAGATACCACTAACATACTTCAAAGAATTAGAAAGGACAATCATGAATTTCATCTGGAACCAGAAGAGACCAAGAATAGCAAAATCAATTCTGGGCAACAGGAATAAGGCAGGGGGCATCACAATCTCTGACCTGAAATTGTACTATAAAGCTCCTGTGATAAAAACAGCATGGTATTGGCACGAAGACAGACCCGAGGACCAATGGAACAGGCTAGAAGATGCAGAAACAACTCCAAACACATTCAAATACCTCATTTTTGACAAAGGAGCCAAACATCCTCACTGGAAGAAAGATAGCCTCTTTAACAAATGGTGCTGGAAAAATTGGCTTGCCACATGTCGAAAACTAAAACTAGATACATGTCCCTCACCATGTACTAAACTCAAATTGAAGTGGGTCAAAGATCTAAACATTAAAACAGAAACACTAAATTTACTGGAGAATAGAATAGGAAGAACTCTTGAAATCATAGGGGTAGGGAAAAAATTTATGAACAGAACCCAGACTGCGCGGGAAACAATACAAAGAATCAGTGCTTGGGACCACATACTATTAAAAAGCTTTTGCACAGCAAAAGAAATCACCAGTAGAGCAAGAGGAAAACCCACAGACTGGGAAAAAATTTTTGCTAGCTATCCATCAGACAAAGGTCTAACATCTAGAATATACAAAGAACTCAAACAAAATCAAACCTCCCAAATTTAAAGACCCAATCCAAAAATGGGCAACTGAAATGAATAAACATCTCTCAGATGAAGAAATAAAAATGGCAAACAAATATATGAAAAAATGTTCAACATCACTAGTCATTTGAGAGATGCAAATCAAAACAACGTTAAGATTCCATCTCACTCCAGAAAGAACCGCATTTATGAAAAACTCAACCAATAACAAATGCTGGCGGGGGGCTGTGGGGAAAAAGGAACTCTTGTGCACTGTTGATGGGAATGTGGATTGGTCCAGCCACTGTGGAAATCAATATGGAGATTCCTCAAAAAGCTACAACTAGGAGTTTCATTTGATCCAGCTATTCTCCTACTGGGGATCTTCCCAGAAGAATTAAAATCGTCATACCTCAGGGATGTATGCACAACCATGTTTGTAGCAACACTATTTGTAATAGCTAAGTCTTGGAAACAGCCTAAATGCCCAACAACCAACGAATGGCTAAAGAAGATGTGGTTTTTCTACACAATGGAGTACTACACTGCCATAAAAAAGGATTAAACTAGAGTCATTTGTATATAAATGGATGTTCCTTGAGAACATACTCTTAAGTGAAATAAATCAGACACTCATGAGCACACATCGAATTGTTTCTCTGATATGAAAAACCATGGCTGTTAAAAAGGATGAAGAGGGGCTGGGGATTTAGCTCAGTGATTAGAGTGCTTGCCTTGCAAGCACAAGGCCCTGAGTTCGATCCCTGGCTGCAAAAAAAAAAAAAAAAGGATGAAGAGGTGTGATAGATATAATATGAAAGGAAGATAATATTCCAAAG
>PVJO010025962.1:0-21897 GCA_004026905.1 Hystrix cristata
GCTTAGGTAATGGCGAGCGACAGCACAAGAGTCTGCACAGCAGTGTGCACCGAGCAGAGGCCTCTGTCCCGGGCAGGTGCTGTACGTGGTTACTGTGCTGGTTCCAGGTAGTCTGTTATTTTATCCCCTGATGCTAAAGGGACAGAAAGTATTCGGCTGAAAATCTTCCCTCGTACATGCAGCCAAAAGAATCGTAATCGCTTCTCTAGTTGTGATTCATGTTCACAGCTTCCTCCTCCAGGTGACAGGAGCTGTGCCAGTTGTTCACGTCTTATTGGGAAGCTAGTTGAGTCATATGAATGTTCATAGGAAGAGAACAGAGTTCTAGAACTTCCTAGAAGTGAGGGAGAAGGAAGATGTGAGGAAGGCCAGCGTCGGGGCACCAGAGGGCGGGAGGAGGAGAGGATGAGGTCAGCTGTGGGGCTTGGCTTGTGCTCACGCTGGCAGAACCCATGCAGTGGGAGTGGGGGTCCCGGGCAGAGTCGAAATGCAAATACTAGTTTTCTAGGTGAAGCCAGTATAGCCCGCTGTTGTTCCTTCCCTTTTCCCCTTCTATTACAAGAAGGTTGAAAAAGAGAAATAGCATAAAAGGAAGTGGAAGCGAGGATGTGTCTCTAGTCTCCGTCCCTCTTCCTCTTTACAGACCTCTGAACTTGCCTTTAGATGTTCGCTGTACTGCTTGGAGGTCTTTGAGACAATAGAAAGACAAGCGTTACGTAACTGAAGAGACTCTGCTCGTTACTGGTGTCATAGCCACAGCAGAGCCTACAGTTAGCATGGGCCAGTAGCTGATGCAGCACCCCTGGGCTGTGTGGGGCTCACACAGGGTACAGAGAGCAAGTTGTTACTCCTTGAACAGGTGCCCCATGGTTACCAGTTAAATGAAGCAGTAATCGGTAGGGTGGAGGTACAGTAAATATTATATGTACAAAAATGAATATAATAAGTCGTAGTAAATGCTGTTAGAAGAATAAGGTACTGTGATGGAGAATAACAAAGAAGTACTCGAATTTTGCTATGAACCTTGAAAATCTCTAAGCATGTGCTAGGCTGGTATCTGCCACTGAGCTGCACCCCCATCCACCCTGAGATCTTACAGCAAAGACACATGCCAGCTCATTTTACCTTCCTCTAGGGCACACTGCAGCCAGTGGCTTGTATGTGTGTGGAGTAGCAAACTATGTTACAACTCCTGTGATCAGAGCTTTTCTAGCATTTCCTTACAAAGCTCCAGAGTTTTAAATTTTGCTAAATTTCCCCTTTAGTCGAACTATAACCACTCAGGTTTACCTAAAGCCAATTGAAAAGGAACTGTCACAGAAATCTGAGGCTGTACTTGTCGAAGTGCTGAGGTCTCCTTTAAGAAAATGAGCGCCCGTCTGCTCTTCATTCCTTTGTCCCAGAAAACTGAGTTACACCACCAGACCAGCCAGAGGAAGAACGAGCGGACTGGAGTAGTTGTAATTGGGCCAGTGACTGAAAGGTTCCTTCTCAGATGGTGTGCGGGGTGCCCGTCTTTATCTGCATTCCATCATGTTAACAATACTATGAAAGACAATTTCCAAAACACTAATTAGTCCTATTCATGGTATTTCACCAGAGTTTAATTTATTCTTAGTGAAAGAGCTTTTTGTTTGTTGTTTCAGAGTAAATGATCATATTACTACTATTAGCGATTTTAGCCAGACGGTATCTTCTGTCCCTTATGTCTCTCTGTAACAGATCTCGGGTTTTCCCTTTCCCATTTACCAGTGCTCTGGACAGAGGTCATTTTGACAGGTAGTTAGAATTAACTAGGGAGCCAGACTCAGGGACACACCTCCTATTGACTGCTGGAGAGAGGATATTGATGGTGGTGTCCTCACGTGCCATTTCAGGACTCTCCAGGATCAGTTCAGCCAGCCACTGCTAACCCTGGTGGGCACTGGGGACTCCTTTGTGCTGCTGGCAGGGTGGAAGTGGCTCTGTGGCTGCAGGGAGTGGTGGGCCTTGCGGAGGTGGAGTCCTTCCACCCAGGGGTGTTGTTTAGGCTTTTGCACTTCCGCTTTACTGCATTTTGTTGAATGCAGCTTTGCTTTAGCTGAGAATTTATTTATTTCTTTTTATTATTTTTGGTTTTTTGAGACAGGTTCTCACTGTGTATTTCAGGCTGGTCTTGAACTCACTCTGTAGCCCAGGCTGGCCTCAAACTCCCAGCAGTCCTCCTGTCTCAGCCTCCTGAGTGCTGGGATTACAGGTGTGCACCACTGTGCCTAGCTTTTTCTATTTGGTTTAAGACATTTTTCTTTTTTTTTTTTAAGACTTTTTTTTCAACCTGTTTACTTCTTGTTTTGGGGGAACTTAGTACATAATCTACTCATTTAGTTTAACCTTCTTACAGCCTTTTATCACCCTTACTTGCTTAACCTCTGACTAACTTGGTTCTACAAATTCATGCATCTAAATATGGTGTCCCAGCTGTGCATCTCTTCATGTGTGGCACAGGGCATGACCTGTGTCCTCAGAGCCTACAGCCCATGCTCAGTATGGGGGGGTCTCTCACAGCTTTGTGTGTTTCCAGTGATCTGTTCCTGTCTTCTGCCACTCTTCTGTCTCTGGAATGTGATTAATGTGTGAAGAATAGGTGGATCGTGCTGGTTTTGAATAGGAACTGTGTGTTTTTTGTCTCATTCCAACATCTGTTCTAGTGGTATGCAGGAGTTTATGAGTTCATATTATAACATAACTGCTATGTAATTTTTCTTCATTGTAATTTACAAATTGGAATGAAAATATATCAAAGTCCAGTATTCTTGAACTACCTGGAACCTTTGAACAATGAGTCATCATAGATAAATTTAATAAATTTTCCAGATTATTTTAACCTTTTGCCAGGCGTGGTGGTGCAGGCCTATAATCCCAGCACTTGGGAAGAAGAGGCACAAGAATCACCGTGAGTTCAAGGCCGGCCTGGGCTATATAGCCAGGCCCTGTCTCAAAATAACAAAACTATTTAATGCTTAATAGGATTCATGTCAGGTTTCTCTATAGAAAAAATTTCTTTAAAGGTGTTTTCCTTCTGTTATTATTTTGAGTGTCAGCACTCGTAGTATATAATATTGTTTTGTTTTTGTTTTTTCCAGAGTGGGGACTGGACCCAGGGCCTTGTGTATGTTAGGCAGGCACTCTTACATCCTCAGCCCTTTCTTAAATTTTACTTTGAGACAGGGTTTTGCTGAGTTGCCCAAGCTGGCCTTGAATTTAGGATCTTCCTGTCTCTGCCTCTGGAGTAGCTGGATTTATAGCTACAGCCGTGGGCTACAATGACCAATTTAATATTTGAAAACACACTTCACATTGCCCCGTTTTATTGTTGTTGTTATTTTGAAAAGATACAGAATTATTTATGTTTTATATTCACATGAAGAAAATTTTAAAAGGTACCAAAGCACGTATAGTGCGATGTCATCCTTGTCTCTCAGCCAGCAGTTTTCCCAAGGGATACATGTGCTAGGAGTATTCTGTTAGAGTTTGTACAGTCCTTCCTTACAGAATGAGCGCTCCTGTTTCTTCCTTGTGGTGCCAGGGAGGGGACCCCTGGCCTTGCACTAAGCCGCTGCTTGTCTCTCTGCGCTCCAGCCCCGGCCCCGTAGACCCCTGGTTCCAGTGGCTTCCGGTCACTTGCTGTCATACACAGCAGCCCCACTTGCACCCCTTGCTTTGCACATGCAAACCTCAGTCGGCATGTGGCTGCCACACCTAGAAGAGAAAGCCTGGGTTGGAGCACGTTGAACACTGGCTTGCCCTAAAAATAATGCTTCTCTTTAGTCTAAAGCAACATGTGTTTGTGGTAAAAATTAAAACATTTCAAAAATTACCAAAAAGAATAAAATGAAAAATCTCCCAAGATCTGGTTGGTTTTACTTACCAGATGGCATGCTTTCTTGTCTTTATTTGCCTGGTTTTTGTTTTTACTTTTTCCAAAAAACAGAATGGCTGTCTAGTATCCTTGTCTCTTTTTTAATGAGACTATGGCCAGTGCTGCAGTGAAAATCCGTATAGATATCTGTGTGCACATAGAGGCGTTTCTACTAGTAGATTCCCAGGACAATTGCCAGATCAATAGTATGTGCCTTTTAAATTTTGATTTGTTTCATTAGTTGGGTTCCAAAAAAGGTAAACATTTAATGCTTCCACTGGTATACCCTTGCTAATTCAGCATTATCACACATTTTTGCCAAGTTAGTATAAGAAAATAAAAAGGGCTGGGGATTTATCTTGGTAATAGAACACAAAGAAAAGAAAAGAAAAAGGAATCTTGTTTAATTTCTTTTTATTATGATTGATTTTGAGAATTTGAACATTCTTTTTATGGTGAATCATTGGGCTCCCTTCTATTTTTCTTATAGGTTGTTTACTTTGTTACTCATTTTTTTAATGTTAGGAAATTAGTCTGGTCATATGTTTTAGATTGTTTTCCAGTTTGTCATTCTTTACCCTGTATTGGTTTGTGAATGTATATAACTTGATACTGAAGAGAGAATGAGAGGAGGGTAGAAGGTGGGGGGAACTAGTAAAGGATCCAGATTATTCAAATTGCCAAATACTTTCTGGTTTTTTGAGACAGAGTCTCACTGTGTAGTCCAGGCTGGCCTTGAACTCACTATGTAGCCCAGGATGGCTTCGAATTTTCAGTGATCCTCCTGCTTCAGCCGCGCAAGTGCTGGGATTACAGGCGTGCACCACCCCTCCCAGTTTAAATACTTTTTAAATAAGGAAATGTTTATGACAAAAGTGATACAGTGCTTTTACCTCCTTAGAGGAAGGAAAACAGACATAGCAGACTACACTACTGAGTTGGTATGAAGTATAACTGGCCTGTTCTTCCTCTAGAGGTTCTGTCGGCGATGATCAGCGTGCTGCTGGTGTACATACTGATGGGCTTCCTCCTGTATGAGGCCGTGCAGAGAACGGTCCACATGAACTATGAGATAAATGGAGATATCATGATCATCACCGCAGCTGTAGGAGTTGCAGTTAATCTGATGTAAGTTTGACATTTTTCCTTTTTTTGGAGGGGTGCTGAGGATGGAATGTGGGGCTCAGCAAGCCCTCTACCACAGAGCCAAATCCCTAACCCCCAGTTTGATATTTTTCACATCCATATATTCAGGTTCCGTGAATTTAGAGACTATCACACATGCATTCAGATTGTGAAGTGACGTTTTCATATTTTTAAAATATGTATATTAATTTTCTTAAATATTAATTTAAAAACTAGACATTATAAATTCCTCTGGTTTCCTGAGGTACAGCGGAGTTTGACTAACAGTCAAGGATTTAAACAGGACAAGAGTATTTGTTTAACTTTTAGAATATTTTTGTTTTAGCTAGGTTTTTTGAACTGCCATTTTTTCCCTAAAAGCTACCAAATCTTAAATTACACACTTAATCATTTAAGCCAGAGGTCAGCAGCCTTTTTCTGCAAAGCCTAGATGGTAGCGATTTAGGTCCGCGAGCCACCCATCTGTATCGAAGATACCCGCCCCGCTCTGACGGAACTAGGGCAGCCGCCCTCAGTTGTGAGCAGACCTGACTGCTGACCCGGAAGCAGTCAGCCGCGCTCTGCTGGTCACCGCTCCCCAACCTCCCTCGGCTTCCATTTGTGCTCAGAGTCAGCTGGAAGCCAAGACCTGGGGTGCTTTTCTGGCTTGTCTCCTAGCACTCCTGCTTGCTCTTCTGGCCACAGTAGCTGCCTCCTGCGAGTACACAGAGCGCATTTTCACCATCATGCCTTCCCTTCGCCCAGAGCACTTCCTGCCATTGCTTCCTGGCTTCCTGCAGGTCTCTGCTCAGGTCGAGTCAGAGTCTCCTCTGCTGAGGTCTGTGTTGCATCCCCTTACAGTGCTCTGTGCTTCTTCAGAGCGTTGCCAGCTACCTGGCTGTGCGTTGAGTTTGTCTTTGTTTGCTTCTCTGCCTTCCCGATTGGACGATAAACTGTGGTGGTGGGATGTGTCTGTCTCGCCCTCTTTTGACCCAGCACCTAGAACAGTGCCTGACAAGTACGTCCTCAGGAGTGTACTGAATTAATAAATGAATTAGTGTCTGACTGGCAACACATTTTTATCTATAATTCTAGGGACAATAACAATGTTTTATTCCAACAGCATGGGGCTTCTGTTGAACCAGTCTGGTCACCACCACTCCCATTCCCGGACCTCCAGCTCTCCTGCCACAGGTCCTGGGGAGCACAGGCCCGGACAGGACAGCCTGGCAGTGCGAGCCGCCTTCGTGCATGCTCTGGGGGACCTGGTGCAGAGCATCGGTGTGCTCATCGCTGCATACATTATACGATTCAAGGTAATGTCCTGCTCACCTGACAGCTTTTGTTTTGACTTTTTGTTTTCGAGACAGGGTCTCACTTTGCAGTTAAGGTTGCCTTGAACTCACTGTGTAGCCCAGGCCAGCCTCCAACTCCTGGCGATCCTCCTGTCTCAGCCTCCCGAGTGCTGGGATTACAGCCGCGTGCCACCAAGCCCGGCAACTTGCCAGCCTTAAGTGTATTTAATTTCAGTGTTGAAACTGCAGCTGGACAGGGCGCCAGTCGCATTCATTTTGCACTGACGTGAGCCCACCCAACCAGCAGCACAGCTCTTTGTGAGCAGTGAATATGCAAGCTCTCCTCACCAGCTAACTCGCCTGTGCTCAGCCTGGAAGCGCCTGCCCCACGAACCAGGTCAGCAGCCCGTCGCTGACTTGCAGGGTCCTGCGTGTGCACCAGGCGCAGACCCCAGCCTTCCTCTAGGCTCCACCTTTAATGCTCGCCCCGAGCAGGCGCTCACTAGTGTGAGGGACTAGACCAGAAGGTTGCTGGAACTCCTCCAGCTCCGTGCCTGTGAACTGCCTGGGGCTCTTTTAGAGAAGGCACAGAGCAGAACAGAGGAAGGTTATGCGTCAGGGAACAGATCTGTGAGGAAAGCCATTTCGGTGTTCGGGGAGGGAGTGGAGCCGTCCCTCAGTTACGGCGTCCAGGACGTACGTGTCGTCTCAGTCCCGTCGGGGAGAGCCACAAGCCCACTTCGCTTTCATGTCTGTTTTGTGTCTGTCTGTATATAATGACCAGCTTTGCTCTGTTACCTTCCAGCCGGAATACAAGATTGCTGACCCCATCTGCACATACGTGTTTTCGCTGCTTATGGCTTTCACAACATTCCGCATCATCTGGGACACAGTAGTCATCATACTGGAAGGTAAGAGTTCACTGAGGTCCCAGCAGATGGGGAGCGAGGGGACACTGAGGGTGAGAGCTGTGTCTTAGCCACTTCCTGACACTCTCCCACCCCTCACCCACTTCTCTTTGCAGTAGCTAAGGAGGGTAAGCTGGGCAGACAGTGGGGTCGCTCATCCCAACGCAAAGAGGAAGTCGAGGTTCAGAGGGAGAGCCTGAGTCGATCAGGGTCAGGTGCTGATGCAAACAGAGCTAGGATGAAAGTCGGCTTTGATTGATTTTGTTTGTTGGTTTGTTAGTTTTTTGAGACAGGGTCTTGCTGTGTAGTTCAGGCTGGCCTCGAACTTGCAGCAGTCCTCCTGCCTCAGTCTCCCGAGTGCTGGGATTACAGGCATGTGATTGATTCTTTTTTGTGTGTGTGTGTGATGGTGGTGCTGGGGATTGAACTCAAGGCCTTGTGCTTGCTAGGCAAGCACTCTAACCACTGAGCTAAAATCCCCACCCTTTGTGATTGATTTTTTTTTTTTTTTTTTAGAAAAAAAATCAGATTTATTGGGCTATCTCACTGTTAAGCATTTGTAATCAGAGACACTTGAAATCCCAAGGAACACAACAGGAAATGGAAAATTAATAAAAAAGACAAAAAATTATGAGTTGTTTTTAAAGTCATCCTCCACAAACCACCCCCACAGCTTTCTCACATGGCCTCAGGGAAGGAAATCTACGTGTCTATATATGTGTAAGTCATCGTTTCCAAAATAGCAATTTAAATTAGGTGAGTGACATAACACCAAACTACAAAGAATTATGAATTCTGAACACTTGTGAGATCAGAGAAGACAGACACTTCACAAGTCTTTCTGAGACTTGGGAAAAAGTGGCTCCTCCGTCACCTGCGTTTTATAGGAACAGCTGGGTGATCACGTGTAAATCTGCGAGCTCTAAGAACACGTCGAACCAAGATGTCATTCCTCGTCTGTGTAACATACAATGTCTCAAATGCTTTCAGATTAGTTACCCTCAAGTTAGTGAGGTACAGAGGGCAGCTGTTACTCCTTACATTGCAGTATGGCAGCATTTTAAGGCCAGAGTGGAGAAACAAACCCCTCGCTCAGATGTCTCAAGGTTAAGACTTCAGCCTGGCTCCAAGGCTCCCTAAGCCGAATCTCAATGAGCATATAGCTTCTTGGAAGACCCCTAAACAGCAGATAGACCCCTGGATAGCAGGCTCTTTTCTCTTCTCTTCAAGAGAAAAGAGCCTGCTATCTAGTTTCTTCTGGCCCTGGATTTGCTTGGGATTACACAGAAACGTGTCCAGTCTCCTTTTTGCTTCAAGGCAATTCTTCCTGCATGGAGTTAAGGCAGGCACCTGGGCTGAGCTCCAATTCGCATCCTCCAGCCTCGGCCTCCCTTGGTCTGGGATTACAAGCCTGCACCACCTTGCAGGCTGAGAGCCTCGGTCCAAGCCAAGGGGCAGTCCTGCTTTGAAGCGTTTTGGCCTGCACTGGCACCGCTCTCCCGGCTGCCTGGGGGCAGGGAGAAGGGAGAGGGGATCCGCGGGCCGCCTCCTGGGGGAAAAGGTTGGTTTTCTTAGCTCTGTGGACCCTGGAAGCTGCCCAGCTGTCAGTGGTGGCACCCTGCCACCTCCTCAGAGGTTCATTCCGACCTGTACCCTTCTGTGATCCTCCTTGAGGATCCACCTCCACCAAATGCCTGATGCTTCCCCATTCTCCAACATCAGAGTGTGATTGATTCTTAATGCAGTTTTACCTAGTGATTTATTTCATTCCTTAATACTGATTTAACTTGTGACTTGGTTGTATTTATGACATCCTGGCCTTACTGATACTAGTAAGCAGGCAAAGTTCCCAACAGTGGGTTTACCATTGTCAGATGTTCCTTTGGGTCTGACTTTTCTGTTTTGTTTCTCCTGGCTTATTCTGGTTTGACTGACATTCCTTTTTAGGGTGAATTAATGTGTTAAATAGAGGATATTCAGGAACCTCATAGATTTCCTGTATTTTTCCTAAAAATATGTGCATTAGTTTGCCTTAAAGTACTAATGTTTTTTAAAATATTTGTTCAAACTGAATTTGGCAAAGCCATTTGTTTTCTTTCAATGTGGAACTTGTTTTTCTTCCAAAGTAAACTTAGAAGTTACATATTCCGGATTATAGGTGTACCGAGCCATTTGAACGTAGACCGTATCAAAGAAGCACTGATGAAGATAGAAGATGTGTATTCGGTGGAAGATCTGAATATATGGTCCCTCACGTCAGGAAAATCCACCGCCATAGTTCACATGCAGCTAAGTACGTCACTGGGGGCGCAGGGGGCTCCCTGGGCAGCAGGCCGAGCCTGTGCCTCTGATTAAGTGGGCAGTTTTCTGGCGAGCAGGTTTCAGGAGGCTGAGGCTGTTCAGAAGGAAAGCTGCAGGTCAGTATTGAGAGCGAAAAATGATTGCTTATAGCTCTTTTCAATGCGACATTGCAAATCAATCTCTACCTTAAGATTAAAGGCAAGAAGTCTATGTACCGTACTCTTTTTTAGCCCTCTATGATTTTTTAAGTCATTTCACAGATTGAGTCTTTTTTCATTAAAATAATACACATGTGGTTCATCTTTATAAAAGTGCATGAGATCTTTAATGACAGGCTTGTAATTAATGTCTGATGTGCTTTCTCTACCTGAAAGTGGACTGAAGAGATTGAAATAATAATAGTGAAAGCATTCTGGACATTAATAAACTGACTTCTCTAACTGAATAGCTAGCAAAATTAGAAATCAGACTGATGAAAATACGTTCTCTGTATAGCAAGGTTGTTTGCCCTGTATCTGACTCACTGCTCATTCATGTGTGACTGTGTACAGTGAATGGTAACAGTGTTTTCTTGACATTACAGTTCCTGGAAGTTCATCTAAATGGGAGGAAGTGCAGTTGAAAGCAAAGCATCTATTGTTGAACACGTTCGGCATGTATAAATGTACTATTCAGCTTCAGACTTACAGGCAAGAAGTGAACAGAACTTGTGCACACTGTCAGGGTTCCAGTCCCTGACGCCATGCGTTCGGGGTCTGCTGCCTTACGTGTCCTGCAGTCGCAGACTCGAGAGCAATAAACGCAACCTAAGGAGACGGTGGGAGCCCTGACAGCTGTGTCCGTGTCCAGTGCCAGTCTCAGAACTGTCACTCCGGCCTGCCAGTCCGCGTCTGTGTCATTCTCAGATGAAGATGTTTCTAAAATGCTGTTTACAGAGAGACAGCTCTGCAGATACCTCACGGAAGGTCGTGCATTCGGGGAACAGAGTTCCCGTGTTAAAGGGTGCATCGGAATTCAGTATTTGCATTTAAAAACCTGCTTAAAGGCCATTTTATACCGAACCAGTGCTAGCAAACTGAGTTGTTTTCTAAAATTATGTAATGTTGACATCCAGCTTCTGAATTGCTGCTCTTTTTACAGAAATTCAGCAGATTTCAGAAAGTACCAGTAATTATGCAGAATAGAGGGTGTATTCATTCCTAAGTGTTTCAGAAATGGTTCATTTCACAAATACGTCTCAATGTTATTGTCACAGGTATACTTATAAACAATTTTTTCCAGGTATTACTGAGTTTTGAATCTCAGAGTTGACCATTTCGATTATTTGTAGGCTTATCAGAACCAAATCTTTACATATCGTAATCACTGATATTAAATTATTTAGAAAATATTTTCAATATAATTCTGAATGGCAGAAATTAATCTTAAACTCAAATTACCATATGGTTACTTAAAAAAAAATAAAGAAGTGAGAATGGGGTGTGGAGTTTCAGATTCACATTTTTCCAGAATCACTTTTACTGTGTGTGGGATCGTCTTGGACAGCAGGAGACTGCAGAGTGTAGGCGGTGATGGTCCCTCTCAGGGCTGCCGGTGTGCTGTGTGGCCGGTTCGGGGAGTAGCCTGGTTCCTGCATCAGGCCGTCCGTGTAGCTGCTGGGGCTGCCTTCAGTTTGTCATCCCCGCTGTAGGTGACTCACGGTGCTCCAGAGAGCCCGGGGGTGGGGAGAGACAGTCGCTCTGAGAGGATTCTAACCTCTGTGCATGCGTGTGTGTGTGTGTGTGTGTGTGTGTGTGTGTGTGTGTGTGTGTGAGTGTGAGCCCCGGCAGGGGCAGGTGTTGCATCTGTGTCGCAGAGAGGCAGCATAGACGTTTCCAAGCCAGAGGCAGCCTTGTCAGTGGCAGTACATTTCACAGCCGCTAGTTTCCAGACTGTCCCCACGTGCGTCTGTGGTCCCTTTTCCGCAGGGACACTTTCGGAATGGAGAATCCACGTGGCGCTCGGCTCTTGGGAGAATTGTACTGACAGTGGCAGGTTGTGAACTGAGATCCTGGAGAGGCGTGCGGGTGACTCGCCTGCTGAGCTCTCTCTCATGCCCTCCCTTTATCTCACGTAGCTCTACCAGCTTTTCCTGTTGACCTGCTCCTAGAAGGTTATCTCATGAAGGAGTCCAGCATCCTCTTGAGGGTTGAAAAGAACACTTTGGTGACACACAGACACACTGAAAACTTCTGAAAATCCACGCGCTGCTGGAGTGAGCAGCACATGAAGTTTCCTGCACTTTGTCTTTGTAGCGAGAGTGACAGCTTCGTATTTGTATCTCACCAGAGCTGCAAGATTTGAGAATGGGTGGATTCATTGTTTCTGACATGGCACAACCCAGAGAAGGAAGTTAACTAACAGCTACCCCTGGATGCCCGCTGCTGTCCCAGGAAGCAGGCGAGTGGGGCAGCACACACCATCGCTGGGAAGACGCGCAATGTCAGTGAGACGTGTTCTAATTGGTACTCGCAAATACTCAGTTACCTGTCTACATTAACCTGCGTTTCTCAACGCTGACCAAGTGCAGCCTTTTGATTTGTTTTAGGAAGAGACCTTTGGCTTTGTCAGTGGTCTTATTGCCTTAAGAAATGCAGTGGGAATGAGCAGAATAAGGCCCCACTCTGCAGAGTCGAAGCTGTTGATTCCTACGCACGTTCCCAAAGCTCTGCCGCAGGTAACCGCACAGACGTCACAGCTACAGCCCTCCGCACCCCCGCCAAATCACTGGATTTCTTATTTTACTGCTTCCCTTTCAGCTGTGGATGCCTTGTTTCCATTCCCTGAAACTAAGTTTCCTGCCTTTGTGAGTCTCCGGGCTCTTGGGGGCAGTGTCCCCGCCAACAGTATTTGTTTTACGACAGCTGCTTATTCTGCCCCTGAAGTGCTCAGAGCCTGTTTACGGAAGTGGACCAACTACACTGCAGCTGGCCAGGACCATCACTGCCAACACGGCGCTGGGTCACGTTTCTCAAAAGACCGCTCCAAATCTGACACTGAAACAAGCACAGTTTAGCTAAATTTCTTAGGCATTCGTATTAATTGGCTTGGCATCATTGGTAAGGTGTTCTTAAGCAGAATTCGAAGCCCTTTGAAATATAATTTTAGGCAGTTTTGCTGTTGACCACCTTGTATGTAGGCTGTTGAACATTACAGAGCGTTCTCAGGTGTGAGGTAGCTCCCGCGGCTGGCCGGGTCTTTGACAGGAACAGTGGCGCTCCCCGGGTGCCGCGTGGAGGGAGGCCCATCTGGTCTCCAGGCCACTGGTGCGGGAGTCCCGGCCGGCCGCGGTCTGTCCCGTGCGGCCCGTCACCGGCCTCAGGTCTGAGCCGCGGTGCTGTCTGTGTGCAGAGAAGCTGTGGGTTTCCTCGGCGCTGGATTCACACCTTACCGAGCGTGTCACGTACAAGGAGCAACAGACGTGTCTGGGTTTGTTAAACATTTGTGGAGACTTCCTCAATTTAGGGCAGTGTTGATTTAAATAGTGTAATCAAGATTCTGAATAAATGCAACCCAAAATCAAAACACCCGTCTGTCAGCAGAAGCCTGGAAGATGCAGTACTGTGTGTTTGGAAAGTGTATGTTTCTCTGAACATAGTGTGTTATTAAATAAGCCATATCAGTTTTGAAAAACTCTGTACTTCCCATGTCTCCTTCAGAACAAGGTATTTTGCACATGATGGATCTTAGATTTTGACACTGGGTTTGTCTGTAAGACGAAAGTGTATGTCTGTGTTCTGTATTTGCAATTTTAAATTGTAATTTCCTATACATTTATTAAAGTGTTTTGCCACGTGGTTTATTAAAAAATGAAAATGCACAGTCACATTTTTGTTCTTTTCATTAATAGTCATAGCCTTAAATCATATTGTTGGAAAATCATTGGAAAATAGACTAGCCTATTTTTATAATCTCTGACAGTAATGACCTCTTAATATGTTTAAGAAATAAACCTGAAAAGATTCTTCCAGGTAGGATATAAGGAAGTTGTACGAAGATCCTTTCCCTTCCGGGCGAGTCACTCGCAGGGTCCTTCCAGTCCCAGCCGCAGGGCGGAAGGCAGGACAGACGCTGCTGTGGACATCGGGGCCGTGTGAGGTGTGTCCCCCCAGCAGCGTGGGTTGTGGAGCAGGCTGCTCACAGCCGCCGGTTACGCCTCTCATCTGTCCGGCTCAGGGGCTAAGAATGATTGTTACATTTGTTTGTCTGTTTTAATCAGTGAAAGGCGCTTTTAATCAGAAGGCTGTTTTAATCAGGAAGCTCACAGGAGGGTCCCTGGGAATCCGAGGCCAACCTGGGCTACATAGTTCAAGACCAGCCTGAACCTACATAGTGAGACCTTGTCTAAAAAAAAAAATCAGTGAAATAATTATACTTCCTGATGTGAAAATGAGGTGAACATCAGATTCTGGAGCCCATAAAGTGTCAGGGAGCACAGCACGCTCATCCGATTCCACATTGTCCCTGGTGCTTCCCGCTACGGTGGCTGAGCCGTGCGATCAACAGTGTTCACTCAGGATTTTACAGGGAGGGTCGCCAGCCCTGGGCACAGACGAGCCCTCGGGAAAGTCACTGTGACACAGTCCACAGCCACCTGGTCGCCAGAGCTGCTTTCCCTCCTTGACTTCCTTTTTCAATCCCTCAGGGCAGAAATAAAAGAAAAGCGCGACTTCACACATCCACGTACCAGTGTCTCCCATTCGCTGTCGGGCGGCATACCAGGGTCATGCAAGGGTACTCAACATCAAAGCGTTTTCACCCGATTTTTAAATTTTTCCACTTAAATTATAGCAAAAAATAAAGGAGATTAAAATGTACAGAGGTGACCTTACACAGTTTATGCCAATTGGGAGCTCATAAATGAAAAATAATATCTGATAAATAAGATTAAAAACTGGTTGTCAGGCTCTTAATATGTTCTTTACAGTTTTCAAATTACCTGGGAGAAGACTCAGCAATATTAGCAACAGGGTAATAAAATATAGCTGCAGAGAAATTATACTAGTAAATACAGAGGTATTAAGAATTATTTGATTATCTACCTAGCTATATTTCTACTTTGATGTGTCTGGGGTTTGGGGGGGTTATCATATAAAATGTTTTTGACAAAACTATTATAAGCTCTTATTTATGCCAGGCTTTCAGCTTTATTTCATATATACTTTAATATTTTGGGTTACATTTTTACTTCAACCATGGTTCCACTAGAATTGTTAGAAGCTATGAAATACAATTAAGAATAAAATAAAAGATGAAAGGAATTAGGGAGATGGATCTTAAATGGGAGGGGGGTAAAAAGATGGAGGGAGGATCCGGAAAGGATGAAAAAAAGGAATTAAGATGTATTATGTACACAAATTAACTCCTTACAAAGACTATAAACACAATGTACCCCAAAAATGCCCTAATAAAAGGAAAAAATAGAGATGAAGTCTTGTGACTAAAGATAATTTCTACATGAATCATGCTTAGATTAGGGGGTTCTGATAACCAGCCTCAGTGAAATATCAACAACAATATAATTTCCAAGCAGCATTCTGGCTTAACAGGCGCTCACCTGACAGAACATTACAAATGGCATAGTTCTCGTTTGGCCATGGATTTTACCCAGTAACGGAGACTTTTTTTACGGGGACTGAATCCAATGCCTTCGCACTGAGCAGCCTCCCCACCCACTTTTTATTCTGAGACAGGGTCTCCCTAAGTTACCCAGGCTGAGTGCAAACTCGTGATCCTCTTGCCTCAGCCTCCCAGAGTGCTGGGATCAGAGGTGTGAGCCACGACCCCCGGCTGATACTTTTAGTTACCGAATAGCTTCTATGTCCTGTCCTGGACTTCTCAAAAATTTGTTCTGGTTTGATTTCCAAATTCCTATTGCCTGACTCACTTGCTAGTTTCTGCATATTGGTTTGTGGAGCTGGTTTTGTTTTTAAGCGTTTGTTAACAAAATGCTGATGATACAGAAAAAGGATTATATGGTTGTCTTTACTATACATTGCGGTGTTTCTTGACAAGAGAGTGGGATTTTTTTCAATGGGGAATTATATTAGACACTTAGCTCTAGAAAAAGACAGATCACGTCTGCTCCCTAGACAGCCCTACCGTTTGAAGATCGGAGCCTACGCTCCCTTTATCCTGCCCAGCTTCTGTTCCAGACAGAAATGGCAGACAGCTTAAATGACCACTGGGTGCCCGTGTCCGAGCCACAGGTCAGTGAGAATGAAGGACCTGGGAGGGTTAGGCTCAGGCTTGGACCTGTTTTCTGGCCTGGGAAGTCAGGGGGGCTAACCCTGCTTCCAACGAAGTGCAGCCAGTTTCTAGCTTTAAATTTCAGTCTTAGCAGAACACAAGCCACTCCATCCTCCCTTCGCTTCTTTATGTAAGACTATTTTCCAAAGCCCTGAGTATTTTTAAAAACTCCTTGGACCAAGTGTTGCATAACTGACAGTGCATGAGTTGTTGATATATATTTGGTGCTAGAAGCACGTCTCATCTCTAAGAGACCACGCTAGCGAAACTGGGGCATCTCGCAACACTCGATTGGCTGGAAATGGTTTCTCTGAAACGGTGGCGACGATTTCCAAATGCCATCCGTCCCATGACCGTTCAATTAAGAATCAGCCTCAGGGGGCCACCTGCCTGCTACCGAATACACTATAGAAGAAATTGCTATGGATTTTGTACAAGTTAAACAGGAAACAACGCAGTGAGCCGCAGCGGGCACTCAGAGCCTCTCCGTGGGCGTGAGCCAAGTCGCTCCAGCGTGGCCCTAGCAGCTGAGAGTCGGCTAGCCGCACACACAGGGGCTGGCAGATGCGCAGAAAGGAGCAGGGGTGCCGGTCAGTCGTTGCTCACAGGTGACGCAAGTGCTGCACGTGTTGCTCACGAACTAACATCAGCACGCGCACAACAGCAAAGATCGCATTCATTGTGCAAAGCATGCCTAGTGCAGACTTTTACCTTTCAGTAAAGAGCTGTCATCACCCACAGCTCTGCTGCACGGTTCCCAATTTACGAACAGCTTCCCTTCCAGAACAGTGTTCGGAAGTCGGGTTCTTCCGACAAAGTGAGTCTTGTGTACCTTCAACACAAATCTACAATCAGGGACTTACCGTATTGTGTTTTGCTTTTAAGACAAAAGATGTTAATGTAGGAGATTTTTTTTTTCTAAACTAAAACCTCAGTGTTCAGGTTTAATTGCAGTGTTGGCACGTTATGACAAATAAGCGGGTTTGGAGTTGCAGTGTGGACACTCAGTCTCCAAAGGTTCGCCCTCCCTGGACTACACTCTCACTGCAGGCGGAGGAGCCTCACCTCCCATCGCGACGGTCTCAGAGACGCACCCGGAGTCCGTCCTCTTGGCCCCGATGTGCAGTCCTCACCGCCCCCAGGCCACCCGCAAGAATCCGCTCCACCCCCGACCCTCCTTCCCGTGCGCCTGCCACGCTCAGCGTTTGGTTCACCGGGGAAGTGGGTCATGGCTGGCATGTCAAGCCCTGTGCCTTGCCCGCACTGCTGTGACCGTTACACTATTTATGTAATCTGTAAGGTGGCCCCGAACAGAACATGACAAAGCTCACCAGGAGAGGTCAGGTGACCCGCCCAAGGTCACAGCCAACTCTCAAACACAGTGGCAGGCAAAGCCAGAGGGATTCAGTATAGGCTGACGTAGTCACGATCA
Organism: Hystrix cristata; assembly: GCA_004026905.1. Classification (NCBI taxonomy): domain Eukaryota; kingdom Metazoa; phylum Chordata; class Mammalia; order Rodentia; family Hystricidae; genus Hystrix; species Hystrix cristata. The sequence continues at coordinate 17,248 of PVJO010025962.1, forward strand.
GGACCGAGTCTTACATAATTCAGTAAAATGTAGAAAAGTATTGGAAGATAATAGTGTAGGAGCACATTACACAGTGGTATGAAAGTTTTGGAAAAAAAAAAAAAAAGCCGAAAGTTTGCCGCTTCTCGAGTCACTGGGGTTTTTTGAGGGGAGAGACCAGAACAGGAACAAACCGGGACCCGCACGCTCCAGGCCACAGTACGACGGGCTGCTGGGACTCGGCAGCCACACTCGGTGGCCTCTGTGGTGGGGAGCAGCAGTTCCGTGTCACACTCAGCTGTTCACGGCACCCGCTGGTCACCGGGCGCCCCGAGGCTTAAGTCAACGCACCAGGGTCTGGGGAGGGCAGGGAGCCGGGTCAGGCAGAGGGGCAGGTCTGGACCTGGGCTATCCCCAGGACAGGTGGGTCCAAAGAGAGGGCAGAGACACCACGTGGGCGACGGGAACCTGCTGGGAACAAAAGGAAAAGCCCCGGTGATCGCGGAGGGACCCAGGACCGTGCTGATCTTCCCGCAAGTCAATGGACCCAGTGGGGCAGCTGATGCCCTCCTGGCCAGGCAGTGTGAGCTCCCGTCGGCCCGGTTAGTCACCACGTAGCTCGAGCCACAGGGCTGCTTGCATTGTGAGCTCACCCAGGGCACCCAGTGACTCTCCCTCGCCATGGTGAGACTTCAGAAGGTCCCTGATTTCTTCTGAGCTTCAGTTTCTCCATCTATAAAATGAGGATAAACTACACATGCTGGCACATGCCTGTAATCCCAGCACTCAGAAGGCTGAGGCAGGAGGATCACTGTGAGTTCAAGGCCAGCCTGGACTACATAGTGAGTTTGAGGCTGGCCTGAACTAAACAGCGAGACCCTATCTAAAAAAACCAACAAGAGCCCTAAGAATGCCACTCAATGCCCTCAGCACTTTCCTGCAACATAACTGAAATCCTATCATAACTGCTGTCCTATGAAATTCCAGATTGGCCAGCTCCCAGTTACAGAGAATTGGGTGTGTTTTGTTTGTTTGTTTGTTTGTTTTGTTTTTTGAAACCAGGTCTCACTATGTAGTTCAGGCTGGCCTTGAACTCTGGGTGATCATACTTGAGGGGAGACAGGGCCTTGCCTTGTAGTTCAGGCCTGCCTTGAACTCATTATGTAGCCCAGGCTGACCTCAAACTTGTGACGATCCTCCTGCCTCAGCCTCCCGAGTGCTGGGAGTACAGGTGTGTGGCCACCTCCATGGGATCATAGCACCTGACCTCACAGGACGGTCGTAGAATGAATTGAGATCATGAATGCTCAGTGCCTGGGTGTCCCCACATGGGCTCCATCGGTTTCCTCAGCTTCCCTGGCCTCACCAAGTTTCACAGGCTCCAACACGTGGCGAGGACACGGGGTGGCAACCATCCCATGTGGGAATGGCATCTGTCCTCTGAGAACCGCAGTCAGGGCCTTTTCTCGGAGCCAGCTCCTGGGCGGAACCGGACCGCTCAGCAGAGGGCCCAGACTTCTCCGGCAGCCTCTTGGTCCAACACACTCACATCCGTGCCATGGCCTAAAATGGATTTTCTCTGGAGACCTAACCAGACACAGGTGGGGCTGTGCCACGGTGACAGAGTGAGAAGTCAGGCTGCTGGGAGGTCCCACTAGCTGAGTCCCCCCAGTGTCCCCACCGTGTCCCCAGGGACAGCTGAGGCCACCCTGGCTCACATCCTCGTCCTCCCCTCCCTGCACAGCAGTGGCCCCCACACCTGAAACCCCGAGTCTCCCAACAACTACACCCCTCCCCGTGTCCACTGAGCAGCTCCTCAGATGGGGAGGGAGAGTCCCCTCCCTCAGGGCTGGGGCCACCTCCATCTCCCTGGCACAGCGAGTTCTGTGATGGTTCACGTCCAGTGTACCCCCAAACCCTCACGTGCTCAGAAGTGGGACATCTGGAAAGTGACGAGGCTAAAGGACATCAGAACTGACTCACTGTCAGGAGATGGAGCCTAGCGGGAGAGAGCTCCCGGGGCACAGCCTGGGAGGGGTCATCTCCTTCCCACTCCTCCCTTCACGCCTGCTTCCTGTGCCTCATGAGGTGAGCAGCTCTCTTCCGCTCAACCCTTCCACCACGCCACTTCTGTCTGGAGCTGACCAGCCATGAAGGACTGAAACTTCTAAAACATGAGCTAAATGAAAGTTCTCCTCCCTTAAATTGTTGGTGTTGGGTATTGTGTGCTAGTGGTGGGGAAGTGACTGAGACAAAATCACCCCCCAGCTCTCAGGGGACTTTGACATTGATTACCTGTGGGCCAAAGGGGTTCCTGTGTTTTCAGGAGGTGAACCTTCAACTGGGTCCAACATCGACGAAAAGACAGACAGGGAGCCACCCCACCATCCTCCCATCTAGCCCCAAAAGTGACCACTTGCACTACCTTCTCCGTGGCACACACTGCCTGTCCCCCTGGACATAATGAGCACAAGGCCTGCCTGAACCACACAGCGAGACCCTGTCTCCAAAAACCAAACAAACAAATAAAGAACTGACTATGTAGTCCAGGCTGGCCTTGAGTTTAAACTCATGGAGATCCTCCTGCCTCAGCCCCTCGAGTACTGGTATAAAAGGCACCACCACGCCCAGGTGAATGTATCTAAATTGATGCTACTTACAGGTGCAGCTGTTTGTCCTGCCATTAGGTATTCTTTTGCAGCCCCACACTGCAGTTCACTCATGCTGCCTGTTGTTTGGGGTTGTTAGAATTCTTGCATGGTCAGCCACAACCGCAAAGGCCGCGGTGAGCCGCCTGGACCGCGCAGGCTTCTGTCGGGTGTGCACCGAGGAGGGCGGGGCACAAACCGGCCTGTGGTTGACGGTTTTCTAAGGTGGAAGGATTTTCCAAAGTCGCACGACTTGCACTCCCCCGGCAGTGCCTCACAACACCGCCGCTTCCTGTTGTGCTGAGTTGCCCGGCGAGTGTCAGCTTTAGCCCCGGAGGAGATATGTGGGTGTGTGCTGGGAATTTGCCTTTTCTTGGTTCAGATGAAAAAGGGAAAGCGAAGGCACGCTCCCTCGTGGGCAAAATCGGAATTACCGGTGAGTTGGGGGGTTTTGTTTTGGTTTGGTTTTTGCTTTTTCCCCTGGACAGGGTGGCCCCTATAGAGTATATAGGGGTCCCTAGGGGTCCACGGGGCTGCGCAGGGGTGCATAGGGGTCCATGGGGTGCATAGGGGTGCACGGGGGTACAAGGGGGTGCACAGGGGTGCATAGGGGTGCATAAGGGTCTATAGGGGTCCATGGGGGTGAATAAGGATCTATAGGGGTCTATAGGAGTGCAAAAGTTTCAGGCTCCACCTCTGTTCATGAGTTTAAGAGTAAAAAGTGAGACCTCACTCCTGAGTTCTTGGCCCACTTGGAGAACCCCTGTAACAGGTTGTCCCTCGTTTCTCTGCTGAAGAAACAGCTCGTGTGTATTTGTATTTATTAATCCACTTTTGTGTATCATTTCATATAGCCACATGTATGTGGATGATTTCCATATACTTCTGCCAGCGTCGCGGTGCCGGTGCGCGCCGGGCTCTGACGCCCGCCCAGCACTGCTGACTGCTCCCGCAGACCCGGCGTGAACCCTCCGCCGCTTGCGCCGGCTGCTTCGCGCGCCTTTTGGGGCTAGACGGCTCCCCGCCGCGCTCAGGGCGGGCCCACTCAGAGGTGACCGGCAGGTGGCGCCCTCGCCCTGCGCCGAACCGCAGTCGAGGCGGACGAGGGTTCCCTAAGTGGATGGGACAGCTCGCCTGGGGCGGAAGGACACATTCATTTCTGCGGGAAGCGACCGCTCCCTCCAAATAAAGAACAGAGAGGACTTCGCAGCAGGCGGAAAGGCGAGCCGGTCGTGGGACCCCGTGCGTGTCACCGTCCCCCCAGCACAGGGCAGAGAGGGCGGCAGACTGGGCTTGATCATTTCCCACCTCCCTCCCTTGATGGCCCTTTTCAGTTTTGTCTTCATTATATTCTGGTGTTTTTGACACGGGATCTCGCTTGTCGTCCAGGCTGGCCTCAAACTTGGAGCAGTCCTCCTGCCTCAGCCTCCTGAGTGCCGGGATTACAGGTGTGCGCCACCAGCCCGGCTTCACTAAGTAGACTTTGTTAAAGCCGAGACCTGCCTCGGTGTCCTCAGGCCCCAGGTGGGAAGCCGTCGCACTTGCTGTGACTGAAACGGTACTTGTGGCGTGCAGGTCCGGCCCGCGGTCCGGGGCCGCCCTCCCTCTGGCTCGCGCTGGGCAGCCACACGTGGACCGGCCTGTCTTCCCGGCCCTTCTGAGGCCGGCCACCCAGAGCCGGGGCCGGAACCTGCACCGCAGGCGAAGGGCCCGCTCGGCTCGGGCCTGTCCGGAGCACCCCTGAGCCGCCGCAGTCTGGGCCTGTGCAAAGTCCAGGACTTCGCCTCGCGGGAAGCAACAAAGCACGTTGCGACAGGAGAACTTCCTGGCTCCAGGAAGCAGGCGGCCGGGCAGGCGGCCCAGGTCGGCTGCTGGGCTCCCTCGGGCCTCCCAGAGCGCAGGGTGCGGCCTGTCCCCTCCCTGTCCTTGTTAAACTGTTCACCACTTTGAAAAATATATGAGAAAACAAATCGTATGCTAAAAGCAAAAAATACATAAAACATCTTTTTTTTTTTTTTTTTTT
>PVJO010025963.1:0-21889 GCA_004026905.1 Hystrix cristata
CCTACCCAGGAACATGGGATGTCCTTCCATTTTTTGATATCCTTTTCAATTTCTTTTTTTAGAGTGCTGTAGTTTTCAATGTAAAGGTCTTTTACTTCTTTTGTTAGATAGATTCCTAAGTATTTCATTCTTTTGTGTGCAATTGTGAAAGGTATATCTTTTGTTATTTCTTTTTCGGTGGGTGTATTGTTTGTGTATATGAATGCTACTGACTTTTGTGTGTTGAGTAGGTGGTCACAAGGGACTGTCCAGACAAAGAGCACTTAGAGCAATTAACCAAGATCCTCTTTATAAAATGGAAATCCAGTGACTTTTCTGGTCTTCCTTGACTCAGCATTTGCTTAGACTTATGCATTTGCATACATCCTGTGCAGTCTAATTTTTTCTAACTTGGTAATGAAAATATGGCAATATGGGATATACACCATGTTTCATGCATTTTAATGTCCTAATATTTGTAAACTTGGAATGAAAGATAAAATATATCTGGTTTTAGCATGCTAGCAAGCTGAATGTCTTGACCATCTGTGCATTTCCAGCTTTTATATGTCTCAGTCATTTTACTTCTGCTTTTAATTGTAACTGCCACTTTTACACACATGGAACAGATCCTGAGATCCTTTTTAATGCTGCTTGCACTCTTCTTTCTGACTCTTGGATCACTTAAAACGATGGTTTAATCTTGATTGCTTTTAAATTTTTTTTCAATTCAAGGAGTTGATCCAAATATATATTTCTTCTTGAATAATACGATTCCATTTTCCCGATCTTATTTCTTCTTTTATTTTCACATTGGTTAACCCAAGTCTATAGCCTGCTCCCTAGAACTGTATAATTTTCTCCCTTTATATCTTGCTCTCTCCATTCCATCACAGTCAAAGCTTTCAATCACATTCTCTTCTTGCACATTATAATTTTGCTTTCATGTTGCCACCTACTCTGTTTGATTAAATAATTTGTTGACACGCTCAATTTCTGTTTACCCTAGCACAAGAATTCCAGCCAAGATCATTAAATCCAGGGTTTCAGGACCTGCCTATGGCAAAATGCTGAAGTAGGAAAATTTGTCTTTGAACTATCTGGCACCAGATTTATCAACTCGATTTTCTCTCTTTTCTTCTCCCTTTAGCTTCTCCTTCTTTCTTACCAATATGTGAAGTGATTGTCAATTTTGGATCTTCCCGTCCATTCCTGATTATTTAACTATTTTCCTTATTGTCCTTAAACTTAACTGTAAGTCTATTGTCTCTCTACAGTTTTAAAATATAGTGAAATTAGCAAAATCCAAATCCCGTTATTCTCACTAAAATATGAATAAGAAAATTGTCATTTCTTTAGTTCTTGAGTTAGTTCAATTCTGTTGAGGGAAAAATAATTACTAAGTGCTAATTGTGCATAAGGCACTATTACACATATGAAGAGGAATAAATACCAGAACCTATCACCGTATTTTATAGACGATAAAATCAGGGCCTAGAAAGATTAAATTACTTACTCAAAGTCAGTCGGTGTTAAACGTAATCTGAAACCACTAAGTCTGACTATAGAGAGGCACTGTCTACAAGAACTTTCTGTGATGATCGAAGTGTTCCACATCCATTCTGGCTATCACAGCAGCCACTCAGTAGTCACATCTGCCTATTAACATTTGAATCATAGCTTTCTGCAGCTCATGAATTGAATTCTTAATTGTAATTAATTTTAACCAATTGCAAAGTCATAGCTCCTGAAGCTAGGTCAGGTCTTCTCCAAGCCACTACATTCCACTTCCCTCTGGATCACAGCAATAGGAAGATGGAAAGGAAGGGCCAGTCTGGGCAAAGACAACTGGTGTGACCTTCCATCTGAGATGTTCACAGTTGTGTAGGCTCCTCTAGAAAATACATCAATCCCTAAAAGAATAAAAACTGTCAAGGAAGAAAATTTAGTCTGGATTTGAAATGTAAAGGGTGCTACCTCTTACCAGTGACCTCTCATCAAGGCATTTCCATCTAACAACAGAGGGTCCAAATTAACATCAGCCTGTTTTCCTTCTGATAGCCATAAGAGAAAAGACACTAAAGGTCTACAATTAGACCTTAAGAGTAGACTTTAAATAGTATTTTTTATTTTAAGCACTATGAATTCCTAGAGACAAATTCAAATTTCTGGAATAGGCATAATAATATCAACAACAATAATATTATTTATGGAACATTTATAAGTCTAGCAAGCAACTTCAATACCTGTTACATGAAGTTATCATTTTGTCCTTACAACCCTGTGAAATGGGAATTATGGATCTCATTTTGCAGATAGGAACATAAAGACAAAGGGTGTTATGGAGCTTGTCCAAGGTCACATGTCATGCAATTAAAACACTTGGTGCCTCTACCTTACTATTCTGGGTCCAAAGTCTCTGTAGGTTTTTTCTTTTTTTTTTCTGTACAAATCATCTTTCTCCTAACATAGCCTCAAGAAAGTACCTGATGTCTGGGTCTCCAATCCCAACGTCTGCCCTCTGCTTCAGTCTTCTGTCGCCTGGCTACTAACTACAACTGGTTAGAAGAAATGAGAAGAGTACTTGGGGCAACTCCATAAATGCTGGTTTCCCTTGATAGTTAATCTTCTTCAGCACCACCAGATCAATCTTCCTGTTAGGGAGTTTCACTCAAAAATCCAAGAGTGCTGCTACAATCAGGCACAAATACCCCAATCTGGCATGGAATTAATCTGATTCCAACAATCAGTAGAAGTCCATTTAGTAGTGTGTGTCAATGCAGAATTTCCATTACTGATGAAAATATAATTATCCTGATTTGATCATTCTACATCGATACATGTATTGAATTATCATACTGTACCCCATAAATACATACAGATATTATGTATCAATTTTAAAAAGAACCCCTACTGCTGTCCAGACAACTCTTCCACCACCAACTGGCATGGGCAGGCCCTTCATGTGTGGTCTCCTATCTGGAGTTCCCTCATCCCCCTCCACCTATCCAAAGTCCGCATGTGTGAAAATAGCCAGGTCAAATCCACTCCTCCACAAAGCCCTCCTGACTACTCTAGCACCCCTCCATCTCCATCACTAGTTAGGGCCCTGCCACACATTTTGCTGCTTAGTCATATGTCATGCTCTTATCAGGTCCTTTCATACATGTATTTCTTGACTCTCCAATGAGACCACCACTTACTTAAGAGAAGGAACACTCTTTTTAGGTCACGTCCAAAGTTACAGAATATTGGATGTCAATTTGGTGATTAGAGATATTAAAAAGAGTATATGGAGTGAAGAGAAGTGTTAGTCCATTTGTTTTGTTTTGTTTTGTTTTTTGTTGCTATTGTTGTTTTGTAGGGTTTTTGGGGGGAGATTTGTGTGGTTTTTTTGTTAGTCCACTTGTATTCTCTAATTCAATTTTTTCCCCCACTCAGCCACAATCTCTTCAGGATGGGGCCCTTCACTATTTACTTTTGCACTTTCCTAAAAGTGTCTCTTAAAAAAAAAAAAGTGTCTCTTCTAGCGTCTTCAAATAGTGAATGCTCAGTAAGTATCTATTAGATAATATTTATAGCAAACAGTGTGCCAGGCACTGGATACAATGATGCTCGTGGATCATCTCATTTAATCCCCCCAGGCGGGAATAGTGGGTGCATGATACACTGTCCAGATTTCTTGTAGAGAAATAAGACTTTTATTCCCCTAGCTCACGGCAGGGTTGTTGGTTATGATACTTTCCGGGAATTGCCCTCAGCTGTCACCTAAGGTCATGCTTCACTTCCTGACTATCTGATACAAGGGATTAATGGCCCAGTCCACTTGTCCCAAGATAGGCAACAGTAAAGGATCATTCTTAGCTTCTAGCCTCCATGTGGGACCAGCTGAGGCCTTTGAGGGCCTGTATTATAATGCACTTATTCTCTCTGTCCTATACTGCTTCCTTTACTCTCCCACATATGTGGACACCAAGACATTCACAATAACCCCCATATCCAAATCTCCATCTCAGAGTCTATTTCTTGGAAACTAAGACATTAGTGTCATTATTATCATGACAGAGATGAGGAAAGGGAAACTTAGAGAACTGAGGTTATTTGATAAAATTTAAACTGGCAGTGCCAGAGGGATGTAAGCCAGAGTGGATGATCCACTCCTGTGCTCTCATTCAACATGCTGTGTTGCCTCTCTGCAGCCTCCAGAGTGAATGAATGCATGAATAAACAAACTCACCACCTCTATGTTTCAGTTGGAGTTGTCAGTGCCTTTGGCCTTTTCCATAGCAGAGAACCCAGAGCGATCCAAATCTGTGGTATTTGCTCAGGAGAACACAACAGTGTGCAGAAACTCTAAAGTGCCAGAAATAATGCACCACCGGGATCCTCCATTGCCCTTTGGACTCTCCTTTGGGATAATTAGGATTCTGCAAGGCCTTATCTTGGAAACACCTCTTAAAAATCCAAGATTATTAAACTAAGGAAATGAAGACTGGGGTAAAACTATTTAAAGGGAGAAAATAATTTGTTACTTGAGGATGGTGATCAACTGTTCCCATTTAACCCAACTAAGCAGAAAATGGTTGTAAATATACTTGTGTAGTGTCTAGGATATATATGAGAAACAACTTCTTGTGATGAAAAAAGATGGTAATTTTTAAGCACAGTTGTTATGGAATTTTTTCCTTTAAAGGGAAATAATGATAATCACAGAGGCAAATAAAATATCTGCAGAGTGTTAGACCTTATATCTAGGTATAACCCCAAAGCCTCAAGTGGTCATGGGTGGGCCTTTTCAAAGGTAGCTGGTTCCAGGGTGTGTGATGCTGGGATTAAGGGTGTTCAGTTACTAAACCAGTCCACTGGCTGGGGATTTAGCTCAGTGGTTAAAGTGCTTGCCTTGCAAGCACAAGGACCCGAGTTCGATCCCCAGCACCAAAAAAAAAAACAAAAAACAAACCAGTCCACTGATCGGACATAGTTCTGGGTGTGGATGATGGGAAGGCCCACCCTGGGTGTGGGTGGCACCACCCAAACTGTGGGTAGCCTGGAAAGGATAAAAGGGAGAAGGAAGCCTTGCTGCCTTCTGCCTGCCCTACCACGCTATGGACTGTTTCTCCTCTGCAGTGACCCTCTGCCATGCCACCCTGAACCAGCTGCAGACTAAAACCTCTACAAACTGTGAGGTGAAATAAATCTTTCCTCCCTTAACTTGTGGTGTTGGGTATTTTGCCTCAGCAACAAGAAAAGTCACTAAGACACAGGGTAATATAAAATGTAGAGAATATACACTACATTTCAGAAATTCTGCCTGCCTGGAACCTCCTCTAGTTCCCTTTAAGATGGAGAACAAGTGCATCTGGAGAACTTGGAAAACTGTTTGGATTGACATCTTAGGTGGCTTTGGAAGCCAAGGAATGGATCCAAGACCTCTCAAGGAAATTGATCTCTGTAACTGATTTGGATTGAAAAGATCAGGGCCAGAAAAAAGCAGACCTCTCTTTTCATTTCTTTTTGCTTTCTTTCCTTCTTTTTTAAAAATTTATTTCTTTGTGGTGTTAGGGATCAAACTTGTAGTGAGCAAGTGTTCTATACTTGAGCTATATCTCTAATCCCAATGTCTTTATTTTTAAATTTGTCCTGAGACTCTGTAGTGTTTATGAGTGAGAAGAAAAGAATTTAATCTAAGAGATATTTGTATCTTTAAAATGCAATAGAAAAAGAAAATGAAATGGAAAAGAAAATGAAGAAAATGTGACCTTGAAAAATAGGAATGGTTAACAACAAAATTCATAGGATAAGTACTAAGTACTTATTTTTCTGAGTTTGTGTGAGTATATGGGTGAGTGTGTGTGTGTGTGTGTGTGTGTGTGTGTGTGTGTGTATGTGTGTATGAGAGAGAGAGAGAGAGAATGAGACAGGCTTTTCTTAAAATTATTTTTTCTAGCTTAACATTTTAACTCAAGATACATTCCATCACAACTCTGCAGTAGTTTGAACAAAATACAATCCTGAGAGACAAGGAAGATAATAAAGGCCCTCTTGGTTAAGTACCTTCTAAAGGAGAGATTTAGGTGATTTTGAAATCTAGATAAAACAATGCTTGTATGCTTCAATATTCGTGCCCCTTTAGAATTTATATAAATTTATTTAATACTATGTCTTAATCTTTTTCTTAATTTCATAATATTAAAATAATTTGTTCTTAGCTTTCAACCCACAAAGTCATTCAGCAAGTATTTGTTATCCCCTACATGATCAGCACCATAACACAAGGTAAGAAAAGCTTCACTCTAGTTAAGGTTTACAAATATAAACCCTGGGAAGGCCTTTTAACCTCTTTTGATCTCTGTGTTCGAATCTTCAAAATAAGACGAGATCATGGCTTTCAATTGGTTATAAGGCCAACAAAGTATATCAATTATAGACTCGAAATGGAGATTTTTAATTTGCATATTAACCCACAAAGCATATTCTTTACTTCCACAAAGCAACTTTCTCTCTATCTTTTTTAAACAAAAGTTCCTCTCATATTATGTTCCATCTTCTCATTTCCAACACAGAAATATTTTTCTTCATTTTAACTCTGCTGTAAGAAAATAATACAAATGCCATAATCAATATCAGCAAACAGTGGTTGGCCCCAATATTGCCAATGAGGGGAGGCCAGGACAGTGACAGCTGGGGACAGAGCTCAGCCCCATCTCCAAGGAGCACTCACCACCCCACACAGTGAAGACAGGAAGTCAGAGTCCACAAGCAGGAAGAAGGCCCACAGCTGCCTAATATTCTAAATAAGAAGAGCTCAACATACAGATTTTTTTTTAAATTTGAAATAACCCACTTAAAAATCTTGGCAACAAATTTAAAAAATGATAAGAACACAACTTGGATTATTACTGTGAAGAGCAAATAACACAGATGTGGGGCCAGCTTCAGCCAGTCTGAAAGTGTGGGACTAGCTGGTCTCTGTAGTCTCTTTCTACTTATACAGTTTTATGATTTTCATTAGGAGATTCTGAGATTTGGAGCGCAGTGCCATGAATCCAATTAAAATCACAGCTGCAGATGCCTGAAGAGAGTTTCAACATTACATACATCCAGAAAAACAAAACAGGTCCTAAGCGAAGGCATTCATTATGTTTAATAAATGGTAGCAAGAAGCTAGAAGGAAAACTATTAAATCTAAATCAGGAAATATATCTATGTTCAGGTGCCGGTTATAATTCTCTTGAGATCTCTGGAATAGGAGATATTTGATATCGTTAATATTGACTGGTATTTGGCTTCCTTTTTGGAATGCAAAGATGACTTTGTTGCATTATTGGTCAAATTTTTATATTATCAGTATCCATGGCATCTCAGAAAAAAAGTGCAAGGCAGGTCCTTGAGACTACTCAGTGGGCCATGTTGTATTTATTACTGGTCCCACTAGCTGTGCAGGCACGTGGCTGTCATTGTGATGTGCATCCATTACTGTGTCCGCTTAAGGTACCTGAAAGCCAGCCCTGGGACCTAGGTACCGAGTTCCAGAGAACATGAATTCACATGTCCAGATGCCATGTATTAGCTGTGTGAACTTGGACAGTTACTTCAATCCCCTGACTTGTTTTTCACCTACAAAATACTAATTCTTGTGAGGATTGACTGAAACGTTACATACAAAAGGCTAGCATAAGGTTAGACATATTCAGTAACTGTTGATTGAATGAAAGAGTATGGATGAACACTGGGTTTTTTGGAAAGAGTCTATGAAATCTAGAACAGTTTCTAAGGAGAATATACTAAGATACCAGGGGACACGAGTGGTGACGAAAGGCTGGAGTTAGATTTTGCGCTTAGGTATTTATATATATCTCAAAGCTTATCTTATCTATACAGCACCCACCCTGTTAAAATTTGAACTAACTCATGAAGATGTTAGATATATGAACATTTATTAATAAAAGAAAGTGGGAGAAGACAAAGATTTTGTTATATTTTCAGAAGTATAATCCTCTATTTATGCAGTTTGTAGTATCTTAGGTCATTACAAAAGCCCAGATAAACAGTGACCCACTTTACTCTATCACATTATCAGTGTAGAATTTTAAAGCATGATTGATGCAGCTAAGGAGTAGCAAGGTGGGAAATTCATGCTGCCCCAGCTCAGGTTGTGCCAAGAATTCGATCTAGTTTATGAAAATGTCAGAGACTGTCTCTCACAGCCAGCCCTTCTGGCCTTATGAGACCCTCTCTATTGATACCTCCAAGAAATAACCCCATGTGGCCAGTTTCTAGACTATCATCATCTATTAAACAAAAGTTAAGACACAAGAACACGTATCAAAAGTGAAATTGAAGGTTGGGAGAAAATTTTCAACTGGTGGATCCTATTGCTTTGTTATGGGAGGTGGGAATCTTTTCAAAATAACCATAATTTTAAACTTCCAATATTCTAAGTTAATGTTGCAATTTAGGTTTTGATTTTTTTTTCTTTGCATAGATGCCTTTCCAGCACTGCATTTGACTTTCCTAAAATGTGTATCTAACCTTCAGCCCATTTTGCAATATCCCCAACCTAAAAGATGGTGTACAGATTGCTTGAGCTATAGACTAGCAGCTGTGTTTTTTCTGGCAATACAAACACTTTGAATATAGGTCTTGGCAGTTGAAATGCTAGCCTGAAAACTCAGCACTGAAGTTCTTTGAGAATTTATCAATTTGTGTTTAGGGAATTTTCAAATGGAAAAATGAAGTTATTCATGTTTTTGCAGGCAGTTCCAAATTATGTCAAGGGTAAAATATTTCTGTGTTTGAATTACCTAACCCAGAAGAGGACAATATAAGGCTACCCCAGGAACAAATTATAGGGCTTTAAAATTTTGCTATTATAATTCTATAACTTTATGCAATAACATGTGGTTTTTTTCTTGCTCCTTAGGGAAACTGAACATGATTTTCATAATAAACTTGTGAGACCCAGAAAATTAGAAATTCAAATAGTTACCATAAAGAAAGAATGTTTTGTTTTATGTGTTCCCACATTTGGGAAGCCAATTCTCTGTCGAGTTTTACCAGTGGCATGCTCAACGGGTTGTTCTGTGTTGCCATGGGTAGTTATGATGTGCACACTTTCTTCTGTTTCTTAAATAATTTAGACTTAAGAGTCTGAAGCCAGAGTGCCACATAGTTTCACAGAATTCAATACACAGACCTTTTTCTATATCATGTGCCTCTCATCAGTATTTCTTTTACTCATGTTTTAAACTTGGAATGGGATGTAGGCTGCTTATTACTTGAACCTTGACAAGTATGAGCTGACTGCAATTGGTGAAACAGTGAGAAGTACTTGGAAGGATTTCTGTTTGTTGCAATAATTTTTATATTTAAGGTCTTGGGATAGAAGTCATCAGTAGAGCATTTCCCCAGCAACCCCCCCCATTAACTTTGTACAAGTATGAGCATCTACAAAACAATAAGCTGGTTAAACTACCAATGACAAAGAAACCAAGTCAACTTTTGAGCATTTCAAGAGGTAAATTCTAAAAAAGGATTGGAGAAGAGATGGAAATATGGATAAATAGGAAGGGGATGCATTATACAAATCAGAAAAATCTCCAGATCTACAAGCTTTTAACTCCGAAACTCATGGTTTTTCTATATCACTGTGCTCCATTCTGTCTGAAATTGTTCCCATTTAGGAACCAAGCAACTGATCTCAAACTACAGGTCTACATTTCAGACAAGCTATGGACTTGGTAAGAAAATGGTGATTAGGAAAAAAAAAAATCACCTTTAAGAGAACTTGATAAAACAGCTATTCTTGTTAGTTCAGTGTGCCAAAATATTTTGGAAAGCTAATGTTTCTGACAGAAATTCGGATACACACCTTAAATGACCACAGTAAAAGGATAGTGTGCTGTAAGAATTCCAGAATAACAAAAGACTTGAAACACAAATTCTCCCCATAAGTTTCTTTCATACATAACAAGGCAAAATAGTCAAAACTATGTAAATCAAATTCTTTTAAGGGTGGGACAAACTATTTTTTCAAAAAGCTCATAAAGCCAATCTAAATTTTATTTAAGCCAGTATTATTTGTTGTGATTTTCTTGGCTTTATGGTGAGCACAGGTAGAAAAAATGTTCTTCTCTGCAGATCCTGAAGATAGAAGATAGTGTTGTTGTCCCATGTCCCTTTAGAAGGGTCCTCCATTGTTTTACCAGTAATCCTTGCAAAGACTTAACATTTACTATAACAGATTAATAGTTCTAAACCTTGCAAAGGTAAGAGTATTTAACAAAGTATTAACATAGTCTTCCCTAAAATGATGCCTATTCCACACGTAATTTGTTTCTTCGGGTAAAATGACACAAAAAAGTCATGTCTATTTTTTCCTTGCAGTGTTTAATGTTTTTTACTCACAATTTTCCAAAAAAATTATTTCTCAGTTTATTTCTCTTAGCAGATAAGAAGAAAAACTAAGAAATTTGTGATATGTAGAGTTCAGTGTCTATAAGAATTTGGTGACTTGGAGTAAATAGGTTAATCAATTTATGTGTTTCAAAGTTCAGTGTAGTTTGAACTCTCACATCAGGAAAACAGAGCAAGCTCAAATAAACAACCTAATGTTGAACCTCAAATGTCTAGAAAAAGAAGAACAAATCAAACCCAAAGCTCCTATGCGAGAGGAAATTATAAAGATCAGAGCTGAAATTAATGCAATTGAGACTAATCAAATAATAAAAAGAATCAATGAATCAAACAGTTGGTTCTTTGAAAGATTAAATAAAGTATACAAACCCCTAGCCAATCTTATTTTAAAAAAGGAAAGAAAAGAATCAAATCCATGCAATTAAAAAATGAAAGGGGTGAAGTCACAACTGACCCTACAGAAATCTAAAGAATCATCAGCACCTACCTCAAGAACCTATACTCAAACAAGACAGAAAACACTGAAGAAGTGAACAGATTCTTACAAACATGAATTACCAAAACTGAATCAAGAAGAAATAAAAATACTAAATAACCCAATATCAGCCATTGAAATTAAAGAGGTAATTAAAAACCTACCAACAAAGAAAAGCCCAGGTCCAGATGGTTTCACAGCTGAATTCTACAAGAAATTCAGAGATAATCTAATACCGCTACTCCTCAAACTCTTTAATGAAATTGAAGAGGAAGCAGTACTTCCAAAATCATTCCTGGAAGCAAGCATTACCCTGATACCGAAACCAGAAAAGGATCCAACCAAAAAAGAGAACTACAGGCCAATTTCCCTAATGAACATAGGTGAAAAATTCTCAACAATATACTGGGAAACAATGCAACAAATTATCAAGAAGATTATACACTATGACCAAGTAGGATTCATCCCAGGGGTGTAGGGATGGTTCAACATATGCAAATCAATATATGCAATACACCATATCAACAGAGTCAAAGATAAAAAATCACATGATCATCTCAATAGATGCAGAAAAAGCATTTGACAAAATCCAACATCCATTCATGATAAAAACTCTACAGAAATTAGAAACAGATGATCTATATGTAAATCTGATAAAAGCCATCTATGACACACCAATGGCCAACATCACACTAAATGGTCAGAAACTGAAAGCTTTCACACTACAATCTGGAACAAGACAAGGTTGTCCACTATCGCCACTATTATCCAATATACTTCTAGAAACATTAGCCAGAGCAATCAGGCAAAAGAAAGAAATAAAAGGAATAAAGATAGGAATGGAAGAAGTTAAACTATCATTATTTGTGGATGACATGATACTCTACATGGAAGACCCCCAAAACTCCACTGAAAAACTTCTAGATTTAATAACTAAATTCGGTTGCAAAGCTGGATACAAAACCAACACCCAGAAGTCAATAGCATTCCTATATAGAAATAACAAACTCACTGAGAAAAAAATAAGAGAAGATATATCTCTCACAATTCCATCAAAAAAATGAAATACTTAGGAATTTATCTAACAAAGCAAATAAAAGATCTTTTTATTGAAAACTACAGTACCCTACAAAAAGGAAATTGAAAGGGATATCAATGGAAAGATATCCTGTGTTCTTGGGTAGGAAAAGCCATCATAGTGAAAATGTCCACACTTCCTAAACTACTATACAGATTTAATGCAATTCCAATCAAAATTGCAATAACATACTTCAGAGAATTAGAGAAAGAAATCATGAAATTCATCTGAAATCAGAAGAGACCAAGAATAGCAAAAACAATCCTGGGCAACAGGGCCAAGGCAGGGGGCATCACAATCCCCAACCTGAAATTATACTATAAAGCTACTGTGATAACATCAGCATGGTACTGGCAAAAAGACAGACCCAAGGATCAGTGGAAAAGGTTAGAAGACGCAGAAACAACTCAAAACACACTCGAATACCTCATCTTTGACAAAGGACCCAAACACCCTCACTGGAAGAAAGATAGCTTCTTTAACAAATGATGCTGGAAAAACTGGCTTGCCACATGCTGAAAACTAAAACTAGATACATGTCTCTCACCATGTACTAAACTAAAACTGAAGTGGATCAAAGATCTAAATATTAAAACAGAAACACTAAATCTACTGGGCAATAGAACAGGAAGAACTCTCAAAGACATAGGGGTAGGAAAAATATTTATGAACTGAACCCAGTCTGCATGGGAAATAATACAAATAATCAGTTCCTGGGACCACATCCTATTAAAAGGCTTTTGCAGAGCAAAAGAAATCACCAATAGAGTGAAGCAAAAACCCACAGACTGCGAAAAAATTTTTGCCAGCTGTCCCTTAGACCAAGGTCTAACATCTAGAATATTCAAAGAACTCAAAAAAATCAAATCCCTCAAATTTAAAGACTCAACCCAAAAATGGGCATCTGAAATGAATAAACATTTCTCAGATGAAGAAATAAAAATGGCAAATAAATATATGAAAAAGTGTTCAACATCATTGGTCATTCAAGAGATGCAAATCAAAACAACACTAAGATTCCATCTCACTCCAGAAAGAACAGCTATTATCAAGAAATCAACCAATAACAAGTGCTGGCAGTGCTATGGGAAAAAAGGAACCCTCCTCCATTGTTGGTGGGAATGTAGACTGGTGCAACCACTGTGGAAATCAGTGTGGAGATTCCTCAGAAAACTACAACTAGAGGTTCCATTTGACCCAGCTATTCCTCTGCTTGGTAGAGCCAGAAGAATTAAAACCATCATACCACAATGACATATGCACAACCATGTTCATAGCAACACAGTTTGTAATAGCTACTCTGCCATAAAAAGGATAAACTAGAGACGTTTGTAGGTAAATGGACGCACCTCGAGAACATACTCTTACATGAAATAAATCAGACACTCATGAGTACACATTGAATTGTTTCTCTGATATGAGAAACCATAAGTGTAAATAAGGACAAAGAGCTAAAATAGATACTACGTAAAAGAAAGATAATATTCAAAAGAGAGAAGAACTAGAAAGCATGAAGGGGGAAAAGAAGGAAGGGAAAAAGAAAAGAAAGGAGAAAAGGAAAAAATGGAAAAATGGAAATAAACCTGCTGTAAATAGGGAAGGGTAGGGAAAAGGGGAGAAAACAAAGATATATCATGTACAGGTACAAAATAACCATGATGAATGTGATCATTATGTATACAATGTACCAATACATGTTCTTGATTAAAAAAAAAGTTCAGTATAGTACATACAAATCTGCAAATATATGAACAATTATAAATTTCAGTATCCAGTATCCAATATATAGCACACAGGCATACAATATATAACTCTGAAATACATGTATGTGTACATATGTCCATTGTGTTTTTATATATACACATTTTTATTTTTACCCAATTAGATAAAAGGTTATCAATTAACTCTTATTTAGCAAGTAACATTCATTTATTCAACAAATATTTAAGCATCTGACATGCCAGCCAATAACTATGTAGTAGGACTTGGAAATCTATGACAATGCAGCATAAAAGACAGTTATACAAAAAATAACATAAAGATGCTAACGTAATGACAGAAGGACGTACAGGAGCACACATTTAAAATACCTACCTTAGTGTAGGTAGAATAAAGAAAAGTTTATAGGAGGCGCCTCTCAAAATATCTCTCTTCTACGTATCTGTCAGCACTTAAAAATCATTCGTTTCCACGTTTTATGCATGTGTGTATGTGTGCGTGTTTGTGTGTGTGTTCCCACTAGCATGTATCTGTGTGTCTTCTGTATCTCTAAGAGCCTAAAGCAAGGTTCACACACAGAAGACACTCAAAATATATTTTCTAACTAAATGACTGAGTGGCAAGAAATGGTCCCAGAGAGGGAGATAACATCTTTCTAAGCTACGCTAAGGAATTTGCACCTCATCCTGCAGCCAGAGGAAAGCATGGGATAGATTTCAGCAGGAGAATGCTATGATTGACTTAAAGTACTATGCTGGCCCCATGGGGACAATGGACTTGGCAGTAAAGGGTGAGGCTAATGCCCAAGTAGTTCAAAATCAATGATGAGCCCAACACCACGATGGCAATGGGGATGGAGAGAAGTGGAAAGATGCAGAACATGGTTAGGAGGCAGAATCGACAGGCCTTGGTGATTAGACATGGTGGAGGGAGGGAACAGGCAAGAAAGACTCCAGGTTTGGATCACAGGCTGCATAGATGATGTTAATACTTATTGAAACAGGAAGTACTAGAACAAGAGGCATTTTCTTGGAAAGATCGAGACTTCCACAGTGAGCATGTGCATTTTGAGATGCCTGCCTGATATCCAAGTAAAAATGTAGAAGAGATTACTGAATCAATGATCCAAAGCTAAGAAGGGAATTTGGATTGGAAATATAAGTTAAACTTCTAGCTCAGCACAGAAATTCAGTTGCAACTCAAACTTGCTAGGAAGTTACAATCAGAACAGAAATTTTTTTTCCATTTTTATCACACTTGATGTGCCACACTTGCTAAGTATTAGCTGCTCCTGATGACAACTTCCTGGTGTCAGACTAGTCTTCAAGTTGAAGTGTTGAACTGTACTGACAGGGGCCAGCCTTAGTGAAATTTTCAAATTGCCTGGCAGCCAAAAGAGGTGAAAAACTCATTACCAAGCCATCTGTCCTGAGATTTTGCCCTCATTTCTAGGCCAGAAAAAATCTGAATAATTTCAAGAGAATTTAAATAGCACACACGATTTTGGTAAGTTCATTCACTATTCACCTTATAGATCCATTTCTTGGGTGTTAACAAAACCCTCACAGAGTCGTGCAAAATAGCAGTATCATCAAATAGATACCCTTCCTGTAACCTTCATTCCACAGAAAACATCCTTTAACAGAGGATCAGAGGTCTTTCCCATAAGTATACAACTTCTGTGATACAAGCAATATTTGTAACTAATATTACTTTTCCATTTTCTATGTCCTGCTTTTAGTTTGAATTAAAGTATTCCTAAAGTAAAAGACAATAGAAGCAATGACGCTAATCTAATGGTCAATTTAAATCTCTTATTTGTTTAAGGGACCCTTTCCTGTGTTCATATCTCTTCTCCTATATACTTCCCTCCAGTTCCTTCCTCCTCCTCCTCCACCTCCTCCTCTTTCTCTCCCTCTCCTCATTCTCTCTCTCTCTCCCTCCCACTTTCTTTACTTTTTTGCCTTGATTAATGAAAAAGCATGGAATTTTGAGTCAAACACAACTAGGCTTGAATCAAGTCTCTACTTTATATTAATTGAATGCACTAAACCTGTTTCCTAAGTTTTAAACCATAATGATCATGATGATTTTAAAATAGCACAGGGTTAGAATGAGGCTTGTATGAGAAAATGCAGACAGATATCAGCGCAGAACTATAGCTCACAGCACATAAGTGTCATTTATAGTCTCTTTCTGTTTTTCTCTGAAAGAAGACTATTGCATCTCAGTATCAAAAACACTTGCTGAAAATGGTTATATGAAATTCAGTGAGTGATGGGAAACAAAACCAGATGGCAACAGGTTCAAAAGTGAATGAAAAATAATGATTTATAGGCAGTAAGTGAGGCACTCAGTTTTTCAGGTAGAAAAGGGCAAAAGGATGTAGAAGAATAATAGGAGAAACAGAGTCAAGGAAAAGGTTAGTGGTGACTGATTTTTCTTAAAGAGGTGACTTGAGCATGCCCATAACTAAAGGAGATGGGGACCAGTGAAGGGGAAGAATATAGAAACATGAAGGACTAATACAGAGAAAGTTCTTGGAGGAAATGGAATATGAGAGCAATACTGATAAAAGTGATCTTAGCTGTTGAAACAAATTGGAAAATATGCACAAATTCTTTAGGGTGATATAAGCAGGGCCCTTGCAACCTGGGATTGCTATTACCTAAAAGCTCAACCAGACTTTTACTGTTAGCCAGAAGCACCCAGGACTTCAGTGGCTCTGTAATGGTTCACTGGCAAGGAATACTTAGGAGTCCCCGAAGTGAAGCTGCCTTTCCCCTTTGCCTAATTCAGCACTCAATCATTATGTATCAAGTAGTTGAGAGCTACATAACTTAGTGAAGAGACTATAGCAGGAACAGCCTCACTGTGAATATACCTCCATCAATTACTTGCATAATCCTTGGAACATTGTTTAATTTATATGAGCTCTAGTTTCTTTAGATTAAGAATAGTGGCTTCTATATACTAGAATTGGAGATGATATATGCTGAGTAAATAGTACTGATTAATAAACAAGAACAATTTTTTATTGAGGGATATTAGAGTAATGTAATTTGTCTATTTGCTTATTATTGAATAGGTATTCTGTTTTGTTTTCACAAAACTTTAAAAACTATTAGAGCACATCTAACATAATGTATTTGCAAAGAATTGAGCAGATATCACTATCACTGTTGCTAACCTAAGAGACTGTTTCAAGATTCTGAGTATGGCTTGAGCTAGCAGAAACATAACTTTCCCCCAAATACGCAGACCTTTTGTTCCAAAGATATACATGATGCAAAAATGCCCATGATCTCCATCTTCAATGAGAGAAAGGTAGGAGCATTTTCATGACAAGTTTCACATGCTGAATGTTTTAGTTTCAGGAATCTTCCCTAAGACTTTGGTACCTATTCATCTATTTTCTTTTTTTTTTTTATGGTCTATTCATCTATTTTCATCAAGCTTAAATCAGTATAATTTTTCCCAGTGTGATAGTGTTTATGATATTAACAACAGCACAACAGAAACAGAACCAGAATCTAACATGTAAGTCCTATATATTATGTAAGTTTAATAGTGAAAGCTATTTGGAAAGGCTTATGATAAAAGAGCAAAAATGAGGATGAGGAAGGTAACATGGACTCTTTAGATAATTAAGTAGAGAAATACTTCCCAGAATTTAATGTGCATGTGGTAAGTCAGCTAGAGATCTTGTTAAAATTCAGATTCTGATTCAGGAGGCCTAGAGTGTGGCCTGTGGTTTTGTATTGGTAACAAGCTTCTAGGTGCCGGGAATGTTATTGATCCCCCAAGACATTCTGAACATTGAAAAAGAAAGTAGAACCCAGTAATGACTGGGGAGAGTCGATGACACCCACCCGCCTTCTAGCTGAGCATCATAAAACAACAGTATCAAACCAGGAAAACACAATCACCAGTCAACTGCCATTTAGAGTCGCTCGTCTTTTAACATAACAACTTTCTGACATTTCCGTGCCAAGAAATGACATATTCATCCACAGACAGAAAGACATAACCTATAGAAACCTTTCTGTATTTAGAAACTAGATGGACATTGGTCAAACAGCCAGAAAAGTAGCAATAACAAGATGACAAAAGCTCCTGAGATGAAAGAACAAAAGCAGAAAAGCAGAATCAGGAACCTCGCTGACTGCTTTGTCAGAATTAGGCCATTTCCTGTGAACACCTCCATATTCATTCTCAAGAGGGATCCTTTGAGAAAAGCATAACAAATCTTTCTAGTGAGATTTTATTTTTTCTGGTGACCTATCAGTTCCTCTCCACATTCTCACATATAAAACAAATTCAGATTCACAAATCAATTCTATTTTAAGCAATTATTTTAGAAGGAAACAGATAAGAAAAATAATTGAATGTATGAAAACCTCAGAGGTGCCCAAATTTCTTAAAGAATTATTTACTTGGAAGAACACAACATAAGAATTATAGTGGAAACTGATACTCTGGTTTCTCTCACCTTAAGTGTGTCTATTTTTATGATTATTTCTTTTCTAAAAGCAATCACCTTCTTCAGACAGTGGAGACAGACCAACTGTAACAAACTGCTTTTATCTGTGGTCAGAGGTAGGACACATCCTACAATGACCTTGGGACAGACCGTCAAGGGTGCACTGGACATGATAACTTCTACTCAGCAAAGAGCTATCACACATATTTCAGTGTTTTTTTTCCCTGTAATAGCCAAATAGAGTATCAGAAACCTCATTTCCTGACTAGACAATAAGCATCCTGCCCTGAGCTCAGATGAGTGCTCAGCACATCTTTGCAATTGTTGAGTGACTGATAGCTCTAACCATAACAGCTGACACCTTCACTAAAGTATTATTCTTGGAAACAAGACAATCTGTAAATTCAGAGAGAATGATTTTGCTAGTAGGGTGTTCATTTCTATATTTGATACCTAGGGAGCATAATAGCTTTGTTTCAGAAATAGTTACATAAGTAGACACATATTCTAAATTTTACAATGGACTAACGGATGCCCCCTCCCCCGTTTATTTAAGTTTTGCTTTCTGGATATCTTTTTAAAAGTTACACTTGGAGTAAAATTAAGAAGTGATGGTGAAACAAAAAGGTAGACTTTTGAGAGATGGGAAAGATATCAGGGTGAGGGAAGAGGGTGGGAAGGACAAAGGAATTGAAAATGATCAAAATATGTTATATCCACATACCAATTTCCCCAAACAAATAATAACTATTAAATGTATTGCAGACAAACATTAACCAAAAAAATGACTCTTGGAAGGGTATTACAGATTTACTTTCTCAAACTCTACCTATCCTCTGGGCTACAGAGTTGTTGCAATTCTTTCAGAAATGGAACCCTTGATTTATATTTCACAGGCACTTTCAAAGGTGCTGCAGCACAGTGGGACCTCAGTCCACTTGTCTTCACTCCTTTGATAAGTAGTAAAGTGCCCCGTAGGAGTGGCAGGCACAGGCTGTCACTAAGAGGCAGAGTTCTTGTTCCCCGTGAGAGCCATTCATCCCGTCACTGACATCATGCCTTACTTAAACTCCCCAGACAAAAATAGATTTTCACTTGAGCTGGAAAAGGCCAGATGAAGAAGGGCAAAACTACAAGTCTAACCACTTTAACTTTCTCTGTGAAAATGCCTCCCTGTCTTAGGTAACCAGGTAGGACTGTTCACCTGCTGCAACAAAGAATTGATCCACATTTCCTGTCAAACAAGCAAAGGACCACTTTTGAAAACAACGATGAACATAGACAAAGAAAGTGCAGCGATTTAACTTAAAGTTGATATAATATCAGATTGGACCACTACTGATGACACTGGGTATTAAACAAGATCCTGGGGGAGCACTTTTTTAGTAAGTTGCAAGTTTTGAAAATACGACTAATTTCATATAATGATTTTGCAATATCAGTTAACATTTTGTAGGGTATAACTATTAAAACTAAAGCCTACAGTTGGACAATTTCCTTTTATTCATTACTCTTCTTCTTTTACAGAGATTGCTTTCTTTCCAGCTAGGCTTTACATTCCTCATGGACAACAATAATGCCCTTTTCACTCACAGTTTAGGGCTAAATTGCAAGACCTCTGTGCTGCCCATGAGTTTAACATGGGCCAAAAGGTAAATAAGGAGCCCAGTCTGGCTTCTAATGGGTCCTCTTCCATGTATAAGAAGGAAATAAAATTTGCTCTTGCTCCACCGACACTGTAGCTATTTTATTCCTTACAGTGACACAGCTGGATTAAACTAGAAGCATAGTAAGGACTAGGAAGGCAAATGAGGACAGTTTGTAGCTTTGTTTCACCACATAGGTGTTGGCCCTAATGCTGTGCAAAACACTCACTCATTCTGATTCTCTTAGGCCTGAGATCTGACTATGGAAAATTTTATCTTCTTTTGAGTTTAAATTTCTACTTCTTGTTTTAATAAAATAGAAGTATCTATGGATAGTGGTTCTTGAGATAGTAATGTATTTTTGTGATTATAATACCATGAATAATTGCCATTTACTGAGTGTGTCTTAAATCATGAGTATTCCAAATATATTATCTAATTAAATCTATTCAAAAATCTTTTAAGGTCACTATTGTTGATCTCAATATTGAGATAAGAACACTGAAGTGCCTAAACCTCATATAACCTTATTCATCTGAAAGAGAAAGAGGAGGTATTTTTAACTAGGTCTATCTACAAAGTCTGTGCCAATGTATGAATCTAGAATATCTACTATTTATTCTCATCTTGGGAAAAAGGGGGGTCTATATGTGTATCAGATTGTCTAGCTACTGAATAAACAATGTACACTGCAACAGGGAAATTGGTGGAGTAATCAATTGTTCCAGGCACAAATATTGTCAAATGATGACTAATATGCAGTTGAATGCTGGATGTAGTTGCTACCTTTAGTTAACAGAAACATAAACTCAACCTTCTAGGATGATAGACCCTGCTTGATTTTTAAGACAAGAATTGATAGCCTAGGTTA
Organism: Hystrix cristata; assembly: GCA_004026905.1. Classification (NCBI taxonomy): domain Eukaryota; kingdom Metazoa; phylum Chordata; class Mammalia; order Rodentia; family Hystricidae; genus Hystrix; species Hystrix cristata. The sequence continues at coordinate 20,668 of PVJO010025963.1, forward strand.
TTAAAATTAAATCCCCAATGAGCTCATCTATAATAGAAAGTAAAAGAATTGTCAATCCAGATACCAAAAAGAATGGAAAGTACAGGTACAAATTCCCTATGATGAATGTTATCATTATGTATATCTAAAATGGACCACTAAAATTTAAAATAAAATATAGCATAGGACCAAAAACAAAACAAAACAAAACAAAACAAAAAAAAACCAAGAGTGGAAAGAGAAGACACAAGTTGGGAGAAAAGATGATATACAGTATATACATATCACTAACAAAAAGGGCTTCAGTAAATTAATTAGAAACAGCAAAGGGAATGGAAGAGAGGAGTGGGAAAGGGGACAGAAAAAAAAGAATTAAGATGTGTTATGTACATGTCCCAACTTCCCACATGGAATGTGATCATTGTGTACCGCAAACATGTGCTAATAAAAAATAAAAATTGAAAAAAGAAAAGAAAAAGCAAAAAAAGACCAACAAGAAAAGAAAAGTTGATCCGGTCCCCAAACAGCTGGGCGCTCCTTGGTTACCTCCTGGGCACCCAAAAGTGCCGGCGGGCCTCCTGACCCTGGGACTCTCCTGCTCAGGTGAGAGCGGGTCAGCGCTGGGGACAAAAGACTGCAACCGGGGCTGGGAAGTGCCATCTGGTCCCCAAACAGCTGGGCGCTCCTTGGTTACCTCCTGGGCACCCAAAAGCGCCGGCGGGCCTCCTGACCCTGGGACTCTCCTGCTCAGGTGAGAGCGGGTCGGCGCCGGGGACAAAACACTGCAACCGGGGCTGGGAAGTGCCATCTGGTCCCCAAACAGCTGGGCGCTCCTTGGTTACCTCCTGGGCACTCAAAAGCGCTGGCGGGCCTCCTGACCGTGGGACTCTCCTGCTCAGGTGAGAGCGGGTCAGCGCCGGGGACAAAAGACTGCAACCGGGGCCCGCGCGCCAGCAGGGTCTGAAGCCATCAGCATGCATAAAATGTAGGCCTCCTCTCTGGCAACACTATCTTCTGCTGTTTTCCCACCCACACTCTCTCTGGTTGTTTTTTTTTTTTTTTTTGGTTGTCTATATGTTTGATTTTTCCTCCTCTTTCTTCTCCCATTGTCCCTCTTCTAGTTTTTTCTTTGTCACTTTCTTTTCCCTTCCCCTCTGTGAAGTCAGCATTACCAAGTAGAGCCAACCATTACCTTGTCATCGAAGATAACCCTGGAGGACTAAAGGTTATAAGAACCAAGAAA
>PVJO010025964.1:0-21883 GCA_004026905.1 Hystrix cristata
GACCATGTCAGTGTGTGTGTGTGTGTGTGTGTGTGGACCCGGGCTTGGCCATCTCCCCACAACCGCCTCCAGAAGGCAGGAGGGAGGCCGCCAGTCTGGGGGAGGGGGCCGCGCTGGAGGAGGAAATGTCTCTCGGAAGCAGCCCGGAAGCAGCCCAGAAACTCCTCCGGCTCCATCCCAGCCCAGGGACCCTGCAGGGACCGGCAGCCCCACACCCCGACCTCCTGGGCCTGGGCTGGGGCACCCGACCGCCCAGCCTCCCGGCGGAGGCCAAGGCAGTGTGTGGCCAGGCAGAGGCCCGCGGGCCTCGGCCTCCTCCAGGCAGGCATCGCACATCTGGCCAGGCGGTCGGGAGGGAGGCAGCCCGGCCCAGCACAGCAGCGCAGACAAAGGCGAGGCCGGCGCCGGGTCCCCAGCCGGCTGCTAATTACAGGCCCCGGCCACCGCTGGAGGCAGCAGGGACATGGCTGCGGCCCGGTGACCAGTGCAGGGGAAGCGGGCGGTGCCACCCCCACACCCAGACACACACACACACACACACACAGTGGCAGTGACACACACACGCGTGCACACACACCCAGGGCACCACACCTGCCCAGCGAGCAGGCTCAGGGCACTGCAGACACACAGGCTGACACACTCAGCACACGCATCCCCAGTGGCGGACACAGTACACTCTTCAGGCCTGTGTGTACTGTTCCCTACACACTCATCCACACATGGACACAGACACACACACAGACACGTCAGAGGCTTACATGCACACACTATTTTACACACACACAGGCCCACAAGCAGACACACTCGTTTACACACTCACACCAGGCCAGAGACAAATCCACAAGTCCCACAAATCTAGAGCCCTCCAGACACACACTCCCATTTCCACACTTGTCATACTCAAGAGAAACATATGCTCGGACACAGACACACAAACACAAACACACACTCAATTACCCGCTTGTCACACTCGAGAAACACACAGATGCTCGGAGACAGACACTGAAACCCGGGCACACTCGCGGTTCACTTTTATACACACACTCAACTGGGCACATACTGATTTACACTCTCACAAACACACAACACCCCCAGGCTGTCCCAGAGCCGGCCCCAGACACTGACGGACACACAAAGACACCCATCACCCAGTCGCGCACGGCCGCCTGCACATACGTGGACGGTCACACGCGCGTGCACACGCGCTCCGCCGCCCGCCACAGCGCCGCGCCCGCCCGCCCGCCGCCGCCCGGTACCTGCGCCCGGCCTGGCCGCCGCCGTCTCGCCGCCGCCCGCGCAGGAAGGAGGAGCGCGCGGCGTGGCCGGGGGAGGGGGCGCGGGCCACTTCCTGAGCCGGCCGCCAGGCCCGCCCCGCCGCGCCCGCCGCCCGCGCCGGGCTGGAGCCGGGCCAGGACCCGAGCCCGCGGCCCGCGGGTGGGGGAGGGGAGGGCGGGGGCGGGGCGTGGGGGAGGGGAACCGGCTGGGGGAGGGGAGAGGGAGGCGGAGTGGGGTGGGGGGGGAGTTTGGAAAGTGGGGAGCGCAAACCGGGGAGGGTGAAACTGGGCTGGGGGCGAGAGGGGAAGGCGCCCCTGCTGGGGGAGGGGCGCGCCTACCCGGGACTAGCAGCGCAAGCCACACCGAGGGCAGATGCTATTTATTGCAGGCTGGTCCTCGCACAGACGAGCGTCTACTGGGTGCCTCCAGTGTGCCAGGCGCGGTGCCCGGGCAGGCGGATGCATCCCAAATGGGCCCGGAACTCCCCTCTGGGGTTTGGACTGCCCTGGGCCTACCTTTGGGTTTAACTCCTTCACAGAGCGGTGGGCCTGGCTGGGCCCATTTCACAGATGGGGAAACTGAGGCCAGAGGGCGGGGCAGCTGTTTGGGTCTTGAGCACTGATGGGTCGGTGGGTTGGGATTTGAGCCCCAGATGGTCAGCTTCTGGGGCGGGGGGACAAGGCAGTGATCCCCGAGTTCGCAATTCCGGTGGGCCCTGCCCCCGAGCCCAGTCTGATCTGCCTCAGCTGGCTGGCCGTTGCTCCTGGCACCCATCCGCAGGCTGCCGTCTTGATCCCTCTTGCTCTATCACAGAAGTGGCCACCTTTACGTTCTTGGCTCACCCTGATGCTAAAGGCTCCCTCCGTCAGCCTAGCGGCTGCCCTGGCCACCTGTCCCTGGACTTGCGACAGGCTCCAGACCACAGTGGGAACTTCATGTCTGCTTGGAGCCAGGCGCTCCTAGCTCGGCCACTTACCAGCTGTGAAGCCTCTTGCTGTAGTTATTCTGCCCCTTCTCTTTCATTCCCTCACTTTCCTGCCACACCTTAGAGTTTCTCGGGGTTTCCTCGGGGCTCGGTCACTGAGCTGTGTCGGGGGGTTTTGGGGGAATCTTGGGAAACACACTTTTGCATTTTGAATGTTTTTTTTTTTTTTTTTAAAAAGAGATGGGATCTCAGTGGGGCGTGGGGTTGCACGCCAGTAATCCCAGCACTCTGGGAGGCTGAGGCAGGAGGACTGAAAGTTTGAGCCCCAGCTGGGCCATCTAGTGACTTAGTCAGACCTTGTCTCAAAATAAAATTTTAAAGAAGGGCTGGGGGTGTAGCTCAGCTTGAAGGCCCTGGATTCAATCCACAGTACCAGAATTAGAAATAGAGATGGAGAGGAGGGGACGACCCTTGCTACATGGCCGGACCGGCCCTGAACTCCTTGGCTGAAGCAGTCTTCGTGCCTCAACCTCCCAAGTAGCTAGGAATACAGGCACAGGCATGAAATCTGAACCCAAGTCTCTGTCTTGGACAACAGGCGAGGCCTTTTATAATAATGAAGCTACCAAGTAGAAGAATAACAGTCCTGGGGCCATCATTGATTGAACCTTGAGCGAACTGTTTCTGAAACCCACAGCTGGGCTTCCGCCCACGCGGGCAGTCTGTACTGAGCACTGTTTTGTGCCAGGTGCTGATGCAGGCGCTGGAGACACTGACCAGGAGCAAGTCTCCATCCCATGGAGGTCATGTCCTGCCCCGGGGCCTTTGCACTTGCTGCTTCCTTTCTGGATCGCTACCGCCCCTGATATTCCCATCGGCAGCTCTGTTTTGTGTTCTGAGTCTCAATTCAGACAGTGTAGGCCTCAGTAAGATCCTGCCCTTCGATGTTACACTTCCCAAATCTTGTAATCCCTGTTTTCCTCTTAGCAGGAGTCACTACTTGACCCAGCCTTGGGATACTTATTTATTTTTGTTGGTTCCGTCTCCCCCCGCACTGGAACGTCTGCACTGCGAGGGAAGATTGTCATCTGTGGGGTCCTGGTTCCTCAGCAAGGCTCTGACACACGGTCGGTCTTCAAAATTGAATACGTGGGAAGCTGGCAAAGACTGGTGACCTCCACATTGTACTTTGAAGGTCAGGAGGGTGCAGTAGGGGCAGATCAGCTTGGACTGACTTTTTGAAAAAAAAAAAAGTCGTGTGTGGGGGAGGGGAAGGGGGAGAGTCGCGACCTGTAGAATACCCAGGGACATTGCTCCCGCAGGGAGGCAGTACCGAGTGCCCCCACTAGGCGGCGCGGTGAAGTCCCACTTTTGCTCCGGACTGCAGGACTTGCAGAAATGGGACAATCACATCTAAGGACGCCGGATATGCTGGCGTCCTGCCTCCCAGGCCCGTTTTAACTTCCTGAAAGCCTTAGGAGGTTGGCGCCCATTTCCCACCGGAAGAAATCGAGGCACAGAAGGGCTGAGTCACTTGCTTCGGGTTGCTGAGCTAAGAAGGGCAGACGACCAGAGAAGAGCCGCCTGCATACACGCGACCGGCGATCTGACTCTCCTGCGGGACGGAGAGAGAGCTTCGAGGTTGGCGTTGTGCGGTGGCCCCTTTCCTAGTGGTTTTCCTCTGTTTGCCAGACCGCCCCCCAGCTGTGTGGCTTGGTGCCCCCTTAAATATCAAAACAAATGGGGCCTGATCAAGGGGCGAGGTGAAATGGTTAAAAAAAAAAACCCCAAAAACAAACCCACTTACAGCCCAGTGTGGTTCCAGCTACTGGGGAGGCTGAGGCAGGAGGACCGCAAGCCGGAGGCCAACCTGGCATTAGGGATGAAATCTCTAGGTCCACCCTGAGGCAGGAGTTCTTGGGAGATCCAGAAGTGGCCCAGCCCGTCCCGGTGGGGTTGAGTCTCATCCTGGGTATTCAGCGGCTCTGGCTTCTACACAGCAGCTTGCCTTCTCCTCCTCAAACGACCCAGGACAACACTTCTAATATTAATTAGTTAATTAAGTTTAATATTAATTGTACTGTGTACTAATTATATCAATGAATTAACGTTCAACAAACATTTTTGGGGCACCTACTATATGCTTTGCTCCGGAAGCAGAATAGAACAAAATTTCCTCATGCCAATTGGGAGGGAAAAAGATGCAGACAGTGAATTACGCCTTTGTCCGGTCCCTGTTGTTCTTGTACTTCTGTCCCATGAAGTCAGAGTGAACCCCGATTTAGTGACTATTGAACCACCCCATCCAGCAAGAATTCAAGGTTAAGTTCCCTTTTTTTTATGGTGTTGTAGCCTTCACCCTGAGCTACGTCCCCAGCTTTAAAACACTTTTTAAAACATTTTAAAATTTTGAGACAGGATCTTAGTAAGTTGCTTAGCCCAAGCTCCCACTTGCATCCTGCCTCAGCCTCCCAGATTATTGGCCTGACAGGTGTGCGCTATCACACTCCATCAGGGTCAGGTTCCTTTGAGTGGCCACATTTTTCTCAATCAACATTTAACTTTGTTTTATGTGCATTTCTGTCATAGATGATTCATTTAGTACATACTTGGCCCATCGGTAGCTCCTTCATCTGTGGATTCAAGTAATCTTGGATCAAAATTATTCAGGAATATGGATGTGGTGGCACATGCCTGTCATCCCAGCACTTAGGGAGGCTGAGGCAGGAGGATTGCTGTGAGCTGGAGGCCAGCGTGGGCTACATAGTGAGACTCTGTCTCAAAAACACAAAAAAAGAAAAAAAAATTCAGGAAAAAGATTTCAGTCCATACTGAACACATACAGACCCATTTCTTGTCCCTGTTGCTGTACAGCGCAGCGTAACGGTGATCTGTGTAGCATTCACACCATCTCAGGTAGGATGTCATCCAGAGTACTTCACACTCCGCAGGAGGATGTACAGTCTGATGCAAATACAGTGTCGTTTTACAGCAGGCCCTTGAGCACCATGGGCTTTTGGTACCCACAGGGCATTTTGGTACCTGCCCTCTGGGAACACGGAGGACCCACAACTTAGAGAGACAGGCGTATTCTGATTCACGGTTTCAGTCCACGGCGCTGGTGCAAGGCACGATCATTGTGGGGCCTGCAGCCCGTTCAGCTAAAATGTCACCAGATTTGTCCACTGACGACCACAACATCCTCACGATCTAACCACCGGGAGCGTCTTCCTCCGGTCGAGTTGCTGTTTAAGCGTCCCCATCATGACCACCTTCGTGAGTCCAGGAGCGCTTGGCGCCGCAGCTGTAAGCCGGGAGGCTTTTTGAACAGGCAAATCACCATGAAAAAGCACAAGGCTGCAAAAAGCGTGACGCTCAGCAGACTCTCAGAGGAGCCTGGTCCCCAGCAGGAGAGCTCACGGGCACACGAGGCTCCTGGAGGGACATCGGCTGGGCCTGCGTGTGGCAGGCTGCCCTGAGGTTTCGCTGTCCGGGACGTACCCCAGAGCAAACAGGACGGTTCGGGGGTTACAGCTTGATTTCAGCCTGTATGAAAATCCTCCTCGGTGGAGTCCGCCTATGCCGAGGACCTGTCGCATCGGGCTTCCGGTGGTGATGAGGGCTGTGAAGGGAAGTGTCGAAGCTGGCAGGTGACTGGGAGGAGGGAGGTGTGTGTTCGTCTGCAGGGCAGCCGCTTCAAGGTGCCACGGACAGGTGACTTAGACGCTGAGTTCCCCAATTCTGAAGGCCCAAAGTTGGAGGCCCCAGGGGAGAACCCTTCCTCGGCTTTCCCAGCTTCCCTGGTGGCCGGCCCGCTTTGGCTTGTAAATGATGATCACCCCGTCTCTGCCTCCGTCGACACATGTGTTAGGCTTTAGATCTAGGTGTGCCCCCGTTCTCATGTGTCCGGAGGCGGGGCCCATGGAAGGCGATTAGGTCACGGGAGCTGCGCTTCTCAGTGTCTCAGTCCGCAGAGGAGTCCATCGCTGAAGGTGCTGTGAGGAGGTGGGGCCTGGTTGGAGGAGGTGAGAGAAATGGCCACTGGGGATGTGGCTCCCTCCTCCTCTGCTTCCTGGCCGCCCTCATGCAAGGACCCTTCCACCAGGCCTTCCTGCCGTGGAGCCGGCCTACTACAAACTGAATCCTCTAAAAACCAGGAGCCGGAGTGAGCCTCTCCTCCGTCGGTTGTGGGTGTCAGGGACTGTGTCCCAGTAATGAGGAAAGCGACTGAGACAGTATGACATTTTCCCCACGTGTGTTTGTCTCTGTGTCCATGTTTTCTTTTCTTGTAAGGACGCCAGTATGCTGGGTTAGGGCGCACTGTGCTCCAGCAGACCTGCATTTTAACTCGGTTACATGTGCAAAGATTATGTTTCCAAATAAATTCCCTTCAGAGGTTTTAGGTGGGCACACGTTTTGCGGAGGGGCCCCCTTCAACCCAGCCCAGGGGGCGTCTGTTTTACAGATGGAGGTCTCTCGAAGGGGATGACATTGGACTAGAAACTTGGTTCATGTACTAGGACATGTGCAAAGGTCCTGAGGTTGGGCTGTGTCTGATTTGTTATCTGTTCTAGTGTGGTGTAACAAGGCCTATGTAGCTCGAAGAGATTGAGTTGAGGGAAAGAGGGCAAGATGGCAATGGGGGTGAGTCATGTAGGACCTTGTAGGCTGGGGGAAGACTTGGGCTTTGGCTCTGTGGGAGATGGCAGCCACGGAAGGCTGTGGGTAGAGGAGGGACATGAGGTACCAGACAAAGACAGGACAGTACCAGGCCAGGCCAGGCCCCGGGTTCAGTGTCTCATGGAATCTCCAGAATCACACAGTATTACACAACCTTTGCTAGATCATTTTCCAGATGAGGTCTGATGAGTTTGACTCACTCCCTCAGAGACACTTTATCTGCTGAGCAAATGATTCATGATTTGAATCCACACCCATCTGCCATCCTGGCATGAAGAGTTCTGTAAAGATCTTCAGGATGCCCACAGAGCAATGTGTTCACCAGACCCAAACTCCTATTGTACTGGTCTGTTTTGTGTTACTATAGCAAAATACTTGAGACTGGATCAGTGAGTGAGGAAAAGGGTTCTGCAGCTGGGTGCAGTGGTGTGCGTCTGTAATCCCAGCACTCTAGGAGGCTGAGGTGGGAGGACTGGGAGTTTAAACCTGGACAACATAGTGACATAGCAAGACCCTGTCTCAAAATAAAAGTTAAATAATGGGGCCGGAGATGCAGCTCAAGGAGAAGGCCTTGGGTTCAGGGCCTATTACCCCCACCTCCTACACACACAGAGGGAAAAAAGGAAAGAGGTTTGCTTACTTCATAGTTCTAGGTGTCCAATGTCAAGGGAGTGTGTCTGGTTGTGGCCTTCTGGTGGTGGAATTCTGAGGTGGTACAGGACGTCACATGGCGAGGTACCGATGGTGTGTGTGTGTGTGTGTGTGTGTGTGTGTGTGTATTTTCTCTCTCACGCTCTCTTTATTTTTTTAATTTTATTTCTTTTTTTGTGTGTGTGATACTGGGGATGAAGCTGAAGCTACGTCCCCCATTCTTTTTTATTTTTTATTTTGAGACAGAGTCTTGCTAAGTTGCCAAGTTGCCCAGGCTGGGCTCAAACTCTCGATCCTCCTGACTCAGCCTCCAAGTAGCCAGGATTGCAGGTGGTCACCACCCCACGCAGCTTTTCTCTCTCTTCTTGTAAAGCTACGTGGATGCGATCACAGGGCCTCCACCCTGAGGGTCTCATCCAGCCCTGACCACCTCCTAGGAGTCCCTCCTCTGAACACCACAGTCCAGTGACCTTGCCCTCCTCTTTGTGCTCACCCTGGGGGTTCGCGGTCAACACAGCAACTCTGGGGGGCACACTTGAAGTTTATCCAAACCATGGCACCTACCTACTGTAATCATGGTTGTGTAACCCTGGTGACCTTGCCTGTTGTCTCTGCCACGGCTCGGGTGGGGGTCCGGAGCTGAAACACAGCTTGGGTCACCTGAGGGCTGGGAAGGAGGTTGAGGGTTTGTTTGGAGATGCGGGGCTGGAGCAGAAATCGGGGTGGCAGCTCTGAGGTTCTGGTTGTGACTAGAGGTGGCTGGAAGGCCTGGCTTGGTCTGCCCTCATCCCCTCAAATCGGGTCTGATCAGCGCCTCTCTCGGCAGCCTGACTGGACCTGGACAGCGCGGTTAATTGGGGCCTCCGATGCCAGGACGCGTTCCCGGGAACCGTGGCCAAGCGAGGGGATTAGGCAAAGCTAGATAGGGTCGTTCCGTGTGGATCTTGTCAGAGCCTTTAATATCCTCCAGTGTGGTGCGCGGTTTTCCACAACTTACTTGTCCTTTGACCTTTTTCTCCCCCCTGCAGCATTTTTGGGGAGTTCCTGGAAGAGATTCAGGAAAATGCTACCGTAGCCCAAAGGGGATGCTTGGAATAGTGGAATTTCAGGCAGCGATTTCTGGCCGGGCATCAGAGCTTTCTTCCTCCTCCTCCTCTTCCTCCTCCTCCTCCCAGGACCTGGGCACTGAGAACAAGGCTGTCAGCCCACAGTGCTCTCTGGGGTGGCCCAGCAGGGTTGGAAACTTTGGACCGGCCAAATTAAGAACTCGAGTGGGGGTTGCACAGGGTCAGGCCCGGGCGGGGTGGGGGGGAGCGGGCTGGGACGAAGGTGCTGCTGGGGGACAGAGGGACAAGATTCTTGCAGCAGAGTCTGCTTTTGGATGGAGTCTATGGAACTCTGGGGGGTCCAGAGGCAGGCGGGTCTTCTGGGAAGGCTGTGGAGTCCCCTGGGACAGAGCCCAGGGTTAGCTCAGCGGAGAAACATCTGATGCTCGCTCCACCCCCAGCCCTCCAGGCCGGGGTCACAGTGGGAGGCCGCAGTTAGGCCCCGCTCAGCAGAGAGAAAACTCAGCCCCGCCTGCGCTCCTTGCGCCTCCCCTCTGGTCTCTCCTGCCGTCCTGCCCATGGCGACCCCGAGGACTTGGTCAGTCCAGGTGCCTATGTTTTATGGCCGAGGCTACTCAAGAAAGACACAGGAAAGCCGAGCGTGGTGGCACACATGTGCAATCCCAGCACTCTGGGAGGCTGAGGCAGGAGCATTGCAAGTTAGAACCCAGCCGGGGCAATTGAGTGAGACCTTGTTTCAAGATAAAAAATAGAAAAGGGGCTGGGGATGGAGTTCAGGGTGAGCTGGGGTCAGCCTACCGTACAGTATGCTTCTTGTTGTTATTGTTGATAGTGAGACAGAGACGCTGTATACAGCGAAGCTGAGAATGTGATGGGAAGAATATAACCCTTGAGTGTGCTAAAGTGTGTCCTGTCTCAGCCTCCTGCCCCTGCCAGTCACCTGGAGTGGGGTCCCCACAGCAGGCAGGCAGGGGCCTGCTCGCAGCTGGGCAGTGTGTGATGGCAGGAAATGGGTGTGAGGAGCTTGGAAACCTTTTCTCTCACATTTGGTTATCACCATTATCATTATCACCGCTCATTTCTACTTTTATTTTAATTGACGGAAAATAATGGTACATATTTGTGGGGCACAGTGTGACAATTCAGTATATATATGTATACATATATGCAATGCGTGGTGCTCAAGTCACTTTCATTTCCTTACCCTTTGCCATTTCTTTTGTGTTCCTGGTTTTTTGAGACAGGGTCTCGCTGTGTAGTTCCGGCTGGCCTTGAACTCACTATGTGGCCCAGCTTGGCCTTGAACTCATGGCGATTCTCCTGCCTCAGCCTCCTGACTGCTGGGATTACAGGTGTGGGCCACCACTCTCGGCCATGTGGGTAATAGTAACACCTACCCCAAGAAGTCGTTATAAAGATTGTAGAAATTAGTGTGTGTGACACTCTAACTCTGTATCCGGCATGTATTCCACATGTATTAGATACCCGGTTGTCAGTGTGTGTGGGAGACGTGTGTATTTTGGGGTGTATCTGGGCTGCAGCTGGTTGAGTGGATTTGCTGCTGTGAAAGATGCTATTAAAAAAAATACCACCGGGGCTGTGAAAGGCCCGCTGAGCGTGCTGCTTTCTGGCTGGGACCAGCTCTTCTGGGTAACAGATGTTACCCAGATGTCAACCAGGGTCGACAGTGCCTCGGAGATCTGGCGCCTGCCTCTCTCCCACGACCTGCGGGAAGCCCGGCACCCTCCCCGCGAAGTCTGTGAATTCCCGGGGCCTCCGAACTCACGCTTGCTTCTGGGCTTGAGTCCTGTCTGCACACTCTGGTGCTCACCCACCTTCCCGGGCCACCCTGCGTGGGGGCGACCGAGTCCTCTTTCCTTGCTTTCCTCCAGACCGGCCTTATCTCTGCACAGAATCGCTGACACCCCTCCTGCCCCCCAAGGTGCAGCTCCCTCCCTGAAGTCCTGCCATTCGGAGCCTTTTGACATCGCTCAGCTTCTGCCTACGATGTTGCTGGACAAAGAATTCCAATGCCGGTGGGAAGAATGTGCACACTTCTTACATAACACCGCAGAGTGTTATGACTGGCTTAGAGGGAACCGGGCTGTCGTGAGAAGTGGAATCTCACAGAGGACACCCAAAGTCAACGGCTGCGAGTGGCTGGGGGTGCTTCTGATAGCCAGCAGGCTGGAAGACCCTGCAGGAGGGCAGCTGGCTCAGGACCGTGGTCCAGGCTGGCTGTGATATTGAGGTAGCGGTAATTGGAGCGATAGCGATGAATCCCAGGAAGACCTCAGGGGCCCGGAAACAGCCGTGTTGAGCCAGACTTCTGGGAAATGAAGCCAGGGTTGCCAGCAGAACGCGTTGCCTATTCGTCTCCTAGTTCCTGTAATCACTCACTGCTTTCCCAGGGAGTGGACAGGCAGGGATCAGAGGTTGAAGCTGTAGCAACAAAACCTCGCAGAGGCAGGGTGGAGGGCTGACCAGGATGGTGTAGTTCAGGGACAAGGGTGCAGGGTGTGTTGGAAAGACGCATTCCACACAGACCGGGAGGACCGGGGTTATGGGAAACGTGACTGGAGCTGAGTGATAAGCATTCCGTCATCCCCGTGTCTCTTCTGTAAAGGTTTGTGTGTGAGTCACCTCTCTGTTGCTAGGACGAAATGCCTGACACCCACAGCTTAAAGGAGAAAAGGTTTATTTTGACTCATGGTTCCAGAGGTCTCAGTCCATGGTGGCTGGCTCCAAGGCCGAGACACATGGCGGAGGGTCTGGGGGAGAAAAGCTGCTCGCCTCATGGAGAACAGGAAGCAGCGAGCAGAGGAAGAGCAGGGTGGTGGTGGTGGAGAAGGGACTGGTGACAGGATGTATCCTCCAAAAGGATGACACCAGGGACCCACTTCCTCCCAGTGGGCCCGCTCCCTGGTAGCCTATGCAGTGAGCAACTCACCAGCCGATTGCCACAGATGAGGTTAGCACCCCCGTGATCCAGTCACCTCCCCAAAGCCGGTCAGTTCTGAACACATGAGACTTTTCAGGGGATATTTTAGATCTTGGCCAGCGACATTTCTCTTGGTGTCTGTAGCTCTGCCATTTTAGTATTTGGTGTGAACTTGAACAGAAGGTTACACCTGGAATGGGCTTTGAAGAGCACATTGCCCAAGATCTCTTTTTGCTTTCTGGCAGTGCTGGGTGGAAAGCAGGACCTCGTGTGTGCTGGGCAAGTGCTCACCACTGAGCCACACTTCTAGCTTTTCACCTCCTATTACTGCTTGATTGATTGATGGCAACTCTGGGGGTAGCCCCCAGGGCCTTCACACTGAGCTACATCCCCAGCCTTTTTTTATTTTTAATTTCGAGATCAGATCTCCCTAAATCATGAAGTTGCCCAGGCTGAGCTCAAACTTGTGACCCTCCTGGGTCGGCCCCCCAGAATGCCAGGATTAGGGTTGTGCGCCACTCTGCCTGCCTTGCCCAGTATTTTCAGACTTGTCAGGATTACAGACTCATCAGGGAATCCAACTGAATCGAAAAACCACCCCTGCCTCCCACCTGTAATAGTTCCCCCAACGATTCTGCAGACAAGTACCCAGAACATGCTTGCTCCTGAACCTCATCTGTGGAGCCATCTGAATTAACAACTTTGGGCTGAGTCTGGTTTGATCCTTTTACTCACGAGCAAACACAGACGCAAATGCGTCAGCCTTTGCCCAGGGTCACACAGATAGCCAGAGACAAAGCTGGTGTCAGAAGAGCGGAGCAATCAACCGTAGTCAGGCCTGGTGCAAGCCAGGGATCCGCCCCTTGCCAGCTGGGCCATTCGGGCAAGAGATGTAGTCTCCCTGTGCCGGCTCAGTGAGCTCTGTCTCAAAGCAAAAGAACACAGCAAGGATTGGGAGGTAGCTTAGTGCAGTGGGCCCAGGACCAATCCCCAGGGTGGGAAAACCAAAATCAAAACTAAAACCCAAACCGAAAAGACCTGCTTGGTGGGGATGGTATGCAGGCTCAATAACATATAGTTGACACATTTAGAATGATTGCTTTAAGAAATGATAGCTCTCACTTCTAGTTTGATCAAGTTTTTATTTTTATGTTTTGATCGAGTTTTTAAAAAATAGGGTCTTGCTGTGTTGCCCAGGCTGATATCAAACTCAGGGGCTCAAACTATCCTCCTGCCTCAGCCTATCTAGTAGCTGGGATTACAGGCATGCACTACCACACCTGCGTATCCGCCCCTCCCCCTCCCTCCCTGTTCCCCACCCCCCCCCCGTCCCCTCCTCCTTGTTCTGTGGACACAGTTTGAATGCTCAGCCTGTAGCCCAAGTGGAAGTCTGAATTGAAGAACTCCTGCCACCTAGTGGTCCTCTGGTGCATAATGTCGAATTTGCGGCTGTAAACACACACAAGGTTCCCTACTTTGTGACTTAAAGAGGTTTCAAATTTACCATGGTGCAAAAGCCACAGGCATTTAGTAGAGACGGTACTTTGAATTTTTATCTTTTCCAGGGACTGACACACAGTACAAAACTCTCTCAATATCCAAGAACAGGTTCGTGTGAGTATTCTGAGCACATTTAAGGTAGGCTAGGCTGAGCTGTGCTGTTCTGTAGGGTAGATGTATTAAATGCTTTTTTTTTTTTTTTGTGGTGCTAGGGATCAAACCCAGGGCCTTGGAGATGCTAGGCAAGTGCTCTGCCCCTAAGCTCCATCTCCAGCCCTAAATGATTTTGGGGGGGTGAGTACTGGGACAGACACCAAGGCTGCCGAGCAAGCACCTTACCACTGAATAACACTCCCAGCCCTTTTTATATTTTCGTTTTGAGACAGGATCTTGCTAAATTGCCCAAGCTGGACTTCAACTTGTGATGTCCCTGTCTCAATCTCCAATTAGCTGGGATTGCACACCGCATCTGGCTCTAAGTGCATTTTGACTTAGGACATTTTCAGTTTATGACAGACTGACAGAGACGTAGCCCCATTGTAAACCTAGAAGTATCTTTCTAGTGACTGACCTAGTGCCTTTGCCTGCACGGTGCTTATCAGGGAATTAGTGGCTGCTCTTTGGCAAGGTGGACTATCTCTTTCCAAAGAGAGTTCTTCTAAACGCTGTATCACTTAGCTTGTGCTCTGTAACAAATTACCCTTAAATGTAGCAGCTTGGAACAATAGTAACTAACTCTCCAGCCTGTGGGCTGGCGATCTGGGGAGAGTTCAGCAGGGCGGTTCTTCCGTTGTTGGTCTTTCTTGGGCTTGCTGGTGTGCTGTGGTTAGGTGGTGGGCTGTCTGGGGCAGCACAGTCCTGGACGGCTTCACTCACCTGTCCGGCAGCTGACTGGGTTGTCTTGGGTCTCCGCGTGGCCTTTCTGGCAGGCTACTCTGAGTTCGTTCACTTGGCGGTAGTAGGATTGCTAGGAAAAGCAGAGAAAGAAGTCCCGAACTGCGAGTACGTATACCATGGCCGCTAAATAGCTCATTGACTGGAACAAGTCACACATTCAAGCCCAGAGTATTTCCCCAACAATCAGGGACTTTTCCATTGCTGGGACAAAATACCTGACACCCATAGTTTAAAGGAGGAAGGATTTATTTTGACTCATGGTTTCAGCCCACGGTTGGCTGGCTCTCCAGCAGAAACAAGATGCCAAGGGGCCTGGCGAAGGAGAGTCGCTTAACCCGTGGCAGCCAGGAAGCAGAGAGCAAGGGGAGACCCGGGGGAATGATATATCCTCCAAAATGCATGCCCACGGTGACCCGCCTCCTCTGACTAGGCCCCGCCTCCTAGTAGCACACTGGGCTGGGAACCTGTGGATGGAATAATCCACTGATCTCCATGACTCATCATCTTCTGAAGCCTCTCAACACATGTGCCTCTGGGGGCGGGTGCATTTTAGATATAAGCCACAATACAAAGCAATCTTACCAGCACTTTCATCTTGGGCTTCTTAACCTCTAGAATGGTCAAAAAATACATATTTTGTTGCTTAAACCATTTAGCTTATGGTATTTTATTCTGGCAACCAGAGAAGACTAATAAAGATTCTTTTTTTCTTTTTGGTGGTGCTGGGGAGGGAACCCGGAGCTTTGTGCATGCAAGGTAAGTGCTCTACCCCTGAGCTACAGCCCCAGCCCAGCTGTCTCATACAAATTTTATAATTAGAGGCTGTAACGTCCAGGTCAGCTCACTAGTCTCATTACGCAAACTGGCTTTATGCATATGAGACTTTGCATTTCTTTGTTGGGGAGTTCTCTACGCTGCTGCACTCCTCCGTCTTCTGTTCCCATGCTCTGCTTCTCCGTATTTCCCCCTCTTTGTGGGTTAAGCAGACTGTGGCCAGCCTGGGAACCAGGTCGTGTTTCCCTGCGTTGTTCTCCGTCTAACTTCCTGCTGGGGAAAGGGGGGCTGGTGGTGGCCACTCAGCTTTTCATGCCCCCCCGGCCCTGCCCCTAGGGAACTAGCTAAGGTAATTTAGGAGCTGTTTCTCTGATCTTTGGCGTGAGAAGAGGACCACTGAGGAGGTGAGTATCTCTGTCTTGCCCGCCCCTTGCTTTCTGCATGTGGCTGACACTCAGTAGTTGCCCAGTGGATGAAATGACCACCTCTGGCCTGGGGCTGTCTGAGGGCCGAGACTCTGAAGGTGCCAACATCCGGATGGGGACTTCCCACTACCCACCCTCGGCGGGCCCTTCCACACCTCTGACGACGACTGGCCAGCTGCCCGCCCTCACGGCGTTCCCCAGGTCCAGCCGTCCATCTTCGTCCCTTGGAAAGCTGCAGTTTGACCTACAGTCAACTCCTAACAGTTCCTCAGGCGTGTCTTGCTGGGGATGCCACCTGGTTTTGCTGTGGGGTGTGCAGGTAGAATGTTCCTCACTCTAAATTGGTCTGTGTGCGCGCGTGTGCGTGCATGTGTGTGTGTGTGTGTGTGCGTGTGTGTGTGTGTGTGAGGCTGGTGTTCATGGGTTTTTCTCTGCTAGGGCGCCATCTTTGGGGGACTCCACATCAGAGATAAGGCCCATTTGCATATGCATTTTCATAAATTGCCTGCAGAGGGCGCTCAAGGGTCTCATTCTGTGGAAGTCTGCACTCTGAGGACTCCAGAAAGAAGAGCCATCACCCACAAGTCAATTAACAAACGCCAGTGAGACTGCGGGGGCGGGGGGGCCCTTCTACGTTGTTGGTGGCAATGTAAAGTAGTACCAACCACTCTGGAATTCAGTATGGAAATTCCTCAAAAAACTAAAACTAAACAAAAAAACCCCAAACAAACAAACAAACAAACAAAAACTAAAACTAAATTCCCTTCAACCCAGCTAGTCCCCTTCTAGGGATCTTCCCAAAGAGTTAAAGACATCAAGTCACAGGGATCCGTGTACACCACGTTTACAGCAGCGCAGTTCGTAACAGCCAGATCCTGGAAGCAGCCTGTATGTCCGTCAAGAGATGACTGGATAAAGGAAATGTGGCATTTACACATGATGAAGCACTAATTTGCCACCAAGAGGGATAAATTTGAGTCATTTGTAGGAAAATGGATTCATCCTGAGACCATAAAGTGCCGTGAAGTAAATCAGGCACACAAGCTTAAATATCACATGGTTTCTCTGATTTGAGAGACCCAAAGTATAAATAAACAGCATAATAAAAATAGATAATAGGAAGTAGGGAGACAGAGCTTTCTCAAAGGAGCAGGGCCTCAAGAGATGGGGGGAGGGGAGGGGATGCCAAAAGGAATTAAGATGTGTGGTGTGCATGTACCAACTCCACACAAGGAATGCAGACATTGTGTACTGCAAACATACTAATAAAAGCGTAAAATAAAGTCATGGTTCACTACGATAATAAATGTAATCCATTTACATTGAAAAAAGTCTTCATGAGCGAGCAGAAGCAGAGAAGGACGCAGCTCCTCACCGTGAACATGAGGGGCCGTATTCTGAGGGCGGCCGGCTGGGTCGCTCTGGAGCAGCGCGGTGGCCGTGTGGCTGGACGCCTCCCCCCGCTTCCTGGGCTGCTCGGGCTCCTTCCACACACAGGGCCCCACCTCACCCCTGGGCCGCCTGTGGGATCTTTGCTAGACTTAGCTCTGATCCCCTCGCTCCCTGCCCAGGGCTCCGGCTACATCCTGCAGACCCTGACCTGGGACTGGCTCCTTCCCGGCCCTCTTCCCTTCCATGACACTGCACCTAAAGACCGGCCCTCTGGGCTAAGTCACTTTCTGGTCCTGTGTGCCTCAGTTTCCTCTGCTGGGTAGGCTGGACACCGAGAGAGGGTATGTCCTGGGCAAGGAATTACAAACTCTCAAAGGCCGTAGGGAGCCACAGAGGGTGCTTGAGCAGGAGGGTGTCCTCAGGTACAAGGCGAGAAAGAGTCCTCTTCTTTCTGCCCTGGATTTTTCTAGAAGGGTCTTGTGGCTGGAATGAGGCCCCTTGTGGGTCAGGCCCCAGCGGCTACACCGGTGGAGCCGCCTTCCCGTGTGCCCTCCTGGGTGGGGCTGTCTGCTCCCCGGACCTCCCTCAGACACCAGGTGGGGACAGCCCCGGCAGGAAAGCCACCAGCTTCAGGCTGGGCAATGTCGCTTTCACGGAAACTGTGACTCCCTCTAGTCCTCTACCGCGAGGAGCCGCGCCAGCAGGAGGGACCCGGCTGCAGGTAGCGGCGGGCTGCCCGCCCGGCTTCTCTCTCGCGACTCCCCTGTCTCTGCCTCCTTCCGCATCTCTCTCTGGTCTCCCTGTCTCTGCCCAGCTGCAGCCACCCTGCCCCCAGGACCGTCCCGTCTTCGGCTTCTGCCTTCTTTGACGCTGCTTCCCTGAGAAGGTGACCTGCCAGGAGGCTGGCAGCCGCCTTCTCCCCTAATCGCGCTGTTGTTTAAGTAAAATCTTTGGTTTCACTGGTGCCTGTTGGTTACACAGATTGATGGCTTCCGTGTTGTGGATTTGCACACTCGTGTAACGGACACGGATCCTTTTCGCCCCGTCTCACCTTGCCCCCCTTCCCCGTCCCCTGATTCCTTATCTCTGTTCTTATAGTCTCCTTTTTACTTTCATGCCCTCTCTCTTTTCCCCTTTGGTCTTTTTCTTTTGGACTGCGCCTACGAGAGAAAATCCGTGACATTCATCTTTCTGAGTCTGAGGCTGGCTTATTCCCCTTGCCGTGATCTCCGGTTCCACCCGAGTTTCTGCAGGTGGTGTGATTTTTGTCCCTTTTAGCGGCCGAGTAGTACTCCGTTGTGTACACCAACCACGTTGTCTTTATTCTCCTGCTTGTTGGAGGCATCTGGGCTGACTCCGCAGCTCCGCTATCGTGAGTAAGGCCTGTGCTCCACCTTTTCATGTTTTTCTCCCTGCCTTTTCTATAGTTAGGGTCCCATTTTGGTGTCCTCCCTCCCCTTCCCTCTCCCTCCTCCTCCCTCTTTCCCTATACTGGGGATTGAGCCCAGGGCCTTTGCATTGAGTTATACCCCTGGGCCTTTCCTTACTTTTATTTCGAGACAGGGTTTCACTAAATTTCCCTGGCTGGCCTTGAACGTGTGATCCTCCTGCCTCAGCCTCCCACAGTGCTGGGATTACAGGTGTGTGCCACACACCCAGCCCTCCTGTCTCTCGACCTGTTCTGTGGTGTATCCCCCAACCCAGGCCTGTCCTCTGCGCAGGGCAGCTGTGGTTACGGACGTCCACCAGCCTGGGCCGTGGCTCCAAGTGAACGCAGGAGCGCAGCCTCCGTGTGACTCTGAAAAGCACCCAGTGGCCTTGGCCCTCAAGGGCCATGGCGCCCATCTGTGTGCTTGGGGGGACCGAGCCGGGGAGCCCAGCCTTGTTCTGGGGACCGGCTGCTGCAAGACCCACTGGAGTTTGTCCTCAGGGGCCGACTTCTGTGGAATCCAGTTGTTCTAAGATTGAGGGTTCACGCTGAACATCGTTTATCCAAAATCCTTGGGACTAGGAGTGTTTCGGATTTTGGATATTTTCCAGAGTTGTGAATATTCACATGCATATTGTGAGATATCTTGAGGGATGAACCAGAGTTGAAACAGACACAGTGGAGCATGCCCACAATCCTGGCAGCTGGGAGGTTGAGGCAGGAGGATCGGTGTGAGTTTGAGGCCAGTTGGGGCTACGTAGTGAGTTCAAGGCCAGCCTGGACTACATCGTGACACTTTGTCTTAAAACAACCAAAAAAGAAGAAAACAAAAACAAAGCAAAACAAGAAATGGACTTGCATCTCGTGTGTGCCTTATACATATGGTACGGCCCAAAGGTAAATTTGTACATTTTCAGTAATTTCGGGCACAAAGCAAAGTTGCATACTATGACATCTTCCAGTTTTGATCTCCTGTCAGCAGCCGGGCAGCTCCAGATTTTGGAGCATTTCGGATTTTAGATCGTGTGCTTGTCGTGTGGTTGGCTGGGGCTCGCCGGTGCGTAAACACGGGGCTCTCCAGGTGGCTTTGGGTGTCTGGGGCGGCTCTCGTCTGCGGGTGGCTGTTGGGGACGCCGGCTCCTGCAGGGTCCTGTGGCTCTGGGATGGGTGGTCCGGGTCTGGCAAGTTGGCTGTTGTTCGGTGGAGTCTGACTGTTGTATTTACGGTTGAAGTTAATCACTGCCAGGCTCAGCCCCCTGCAATCTGGCATCCTCTCCCTTCCTCTCCGATCTTCCTCCTTTCTGTCTCTCTCCATCTCCCCCCTCTTGCTCGGTCCTTCCTCTCTCTGGCCGGGGCTGAGGCTTAAGGGGGTTTGGTGGGCATGGCAGGCCCGGGGGTCTTTGTGGGTGCGGGGATTCTTTCTCGGGGGAGCAAGGAGGGCCGCAGGTTTTGGGTGACGAGGCAGCCATGCAGATATGGTGGGGAAGTGTGACCCCAGCAGAGGGAACCGGGGGGCCAAGGTCCTGGGGCAGGACTGTGCCTGGCACGCTGGAAGGGCAGCCTGGAGCCCGGGTGGCTGGAAGCGACTGGGGATCCCGGCTTTTAACCCGGGATCAGTTATGTGGCTTTTCCCCTAAAGCAGGGCTTTTTGTTTGTTTCTTTGAGACGGGGTCTTGTTTGGTATTCTAGGATGACCTTGAACTCACTATCTGTTGCTCAGGCTGGCCTGGAATTCGAAGTGATCCTCCTGCTTCAGCCTCCCAAGTGCCGGGATGGCAGGCATGTGCCACCACACCTGGCCAGAGCAGGATTTCTCACGCAGACTCTTTTGATTTGGGGGGCTGGATACTGATTTCCCAGGGGGCCTAGCTGGCAGCACCCTGGAGGCTCTGAGTCATGAGAAGCAGATGCGTGTCTAGATTCTGTGCTCATTCATTCGTCCAGCATCGCCTGTGTGCCCGGCCCTGTGGCGGGGAAGCACCGGGGAGGGGGAGCTCAGGTCCAGCCTCGTGGGAGATAATTGTGCAAATGAGCATGAAATTACCCTGTGCCACTAAAGCTAAGAAGGAGAAATAGTACTCAGTAAGCACCAACCAGGGACACTTGGCTTAGAATTAGCTGGGGACGTCAGCCAGGCTTCCCCGGGAAGCTGTGATCTAAGGGTGGGAGGTGGGGAGGTGGGGCAGTGTCTCAGGCTGCAGAGTGGTATGTGCAAAGGCCCTGGGGTGAGCTGGACGGCGGAGAGGCCAGTGTGTGGGGTGTGGCCAGGAGGAGCGCCACCTGATTTCTGGGGGCCCTCTGGGTGGGGCGAGGGTTGAAAGCAGGAAAGTGGCATAATCTGATGGCGGTGTAAAGATCCCCGGGGCAGATTAATGTCCACGATGTGCTCAGCGCCCGCTGTGCCAGGCACCCAGAGAGACTTCGATGACGCCAGTGAGTGTTTGGGGACTTGAGGAGGGGCCGATGGTCTAGTCCCTGCCTGCAGGGGTCCCCTGGGAGGCCGCTTCAGTGTCTCTGAATTTTCCCAGGTGTGCGGTGGGTGCAGGGAGTGAGGCGTCCCTGTTTGGAGTTTAGTTTCAGAGGTAGGGGAGTGATGGCCACCCCAGGGAGGGGTGTGGGACAGGGCTCCAGGTCTGGAAGCTACTCCTCCCGGGATGCTTCCTGGGCCCATTTCACAGACGGGAGACTGAGGCACCAGTCTCTGGGGCTTTGGGAGGGACTGAGTCCTGAGCCATCGTGTCAGCTTCCTGTTCTGCCCCAGGGGAGGCTTCGGGAGACCTGGGTCCTGGGGGCATGTTGAGAGTTAAACAACATTGTTCATGTTCGTTCATTCACTCAACAAACAGTAACAAGCAATTATTAAGCACCTGCTGTGAATGCTGAAGAGGTGGGCACTAAATGAATTTCTCGCCCACTTTGTTTTTCAGTACTGGGGACTGAACCCGGGGACTTCACACTGAGCTACGTCTTCAGTCCTTTAAAATTTTTTTTTTATTTTGAGACAGGGTCTTGGTAAATCACTAAGTTGAACTCCTCCTGCCTCAGCCTGCTGAGTAGCTGGGATTACAGTCCTGCGCCACCCCGCCTGCCTCCCACCCACTATTTTAAGGCTAAATATATTCCATACTCTGTATGTCCTATTTTCTTTCTCTTGCTCATCTTTCAGTGGACATTTAGTTTGCGTCCATAGCTCAGTTATTGTGAATAAAGCTGCCGTGGACGTGGTGCGTAGGTGTCTCTTTGGCACACTGATTTCGGCAAAAATGTGAGCACCGGTTTTGTGGGGCTTTTTGTCTTTATTTCGATGGATTTGTTAATCAGCTTGTGTGAGAATTAACATGAATTGGCTTGATTCGATCATTTTGTAGTGTAGACATACATCAAAGAATCCCATTTTTGCACCATAAATACGTGCAATTATTATTTGTCAATTAAAAATAAAATTAAGAAGAGTAAAAAGAAAAAAAAAAGGGTTGAGAGTGCCTTAAATAAACAGAAGGCAGGATAAATGGAAGATGAACGGGGGTGTGCAGGCGACCATTTAGCCCGGAGGCGACGGTGAGGCTGACAGGTCTGGAAGAAGGGGCAGCTGTGTGAGGGTCGGGGGAGCAGCCTTCCCACAGGAGGAGCAGCTGTGCAAAGGCCCTGGGGCAGGGCTGCCTCTGGCGCATTGGCCCCGTGGCTGGAGCAGAGTGAGGGAGAGGCGTGGGGGCTGGGAGAGGAGGATGGAGGGGACATTGGGGTCCAGGTAGGCGATGGGGACCTGGCTATATTTTTGCTGGTGAGGCTGGTAGTTTCCAGACGTGGGCTTTGATGTAGGGGTAGAGGAAGAGAAGTGGAGATGACCCTGGGGGTTTGCGCTTAGCACTGGTGGCATGGAGCTGTGGCTCGCTCAGCTGGGAGAGGAGCCCGAGATGTGTGGGGTTA